>KZ118993.1:153515-183532 GCA_002153405.1 Mycosphaerella populi pn0402 | reverse complement strand
CTTCCTATTGTTGTCTCGGATGAAGCTGCTCTGAAGAAGATTGCCGATGAGGCTCGTGCTGGCAACGATGTCGAGATTGACCTCGTCAACCAAGAGATCAAGGATGCCCAGGGTAACAAGCTCTATTCGTTTGATGTCGATGGCTTCCGTAAGCACTGCCTTGTCAACGGACTCGATGATATTGGTCTTACCCTCCAAATAGAGGGCAAGATCCGCACATTCGAGTCTAAACGTAGCCTCGAGACCCCTTGGCTGGATGGCAGCGGCTACCTCCGCCGCGGCAAGGGTGCTACCAAGATTGAGGCTGCCCCTGTCCCCAAGACTAACCGCGGAGAAGTCAAGGGCGAGCCACTGGAGTGGTAAAGTTGCCTTCGAACTGGGCATGCGGCCTAGGAGGATTGCATATGGGATGTTAATAAGTGGCGCAAGCAAGTTTGGGCTTTGGGTTTCCGTAAAACAAAACTATTCCCCAGTCTATGAGTACTCAGATTTGTATATTCGAAGATCAGGTATCTTCGCACTACTAGTCTGTCATAAGAGTCTACGTGTCTCAATGAGAATGAATTATGAAATTTCAGAGAACCTTTTCGTTGTCGACTAGTGCATGACTTAAGCTTTGGTATTGAGGCCAATCTGCTCATACAAGTGGTCAAGCATTGCATCAGAGACCGGAACATGGAATAATAGAAATGAAAATACCAGTAAGGAATGTGTGTAAACAGAAGAGAAAAAAAATACCAACCATAACATTTCTGTCCAACTAAATTGTTCCAAATATGGGAAATGATATATCCGAAGACTATGGCTTTGAAAGCTGTTCTCGTCTGAAGAAAAGCAAGAAACCACCACTAGTTGAAGGTAAGTATTAGATTCTTGAACTTTGTAAAGGACAGAGTTCTCAAGAGACAGTCAGACTTACCAAATCGAGAGTTGGAAAAGAAGCGCGATCCAGAACCAAGCATTTGCCAAAGCACCAGCCCCAGCGGTGATATCCGGCGAGATAGGACCAGGTCCAATATTATTTGGTGCGAAAGACCGAGCACATATTGTTGCTATAGATCCAAGAACTTGGGACACAAGGAGCGTAAAGCAAATGTGCATACGTGTGAGAGTTTGAAGGAGGATCATTCCGAAGCCGAGTCCTTGCAATGCATCCAGAACCCCGAGCCACAGCCACAGGCTTCGCGATACAAGGGCTCCGGATGTGTAACTTCCTGCCCATGGAAGAAAGAGGCCTGATCCGGATGTACCCCACCATATCTGTGCCCAGCGAGGTGCGCCAAGCCCACATGCCACTATTGGCAAAATCCAGCTGTGAGATTTGGATATCCAACCGAGAAGAAATAGAACTGCGATCCATGCAAAGCCGAAAAAGACAGCACATAGAACGAGGACTTGCCAGGCCTTGGTGTGATTAGATAACCAGAGGACTAGAAAATGATTAGAAAATAGCAAGGTATGCGCAGTTATGAGGGTTCACTCACAATTCCAGTTTCGACCGTATGGGGCACTCAAGAAAAAGTTCTGGAGAATCACAACTACCCAGTTCCAGAGGACAATTTTGCGTCGGAAAACAGATTTGTAGAAAGAGGGAACTTTGCCTGGTGTTTGACGGTAGTAGTTTGGCAGTCCAAAGTAAACGATGAGCCCAATGCTCCATAGAAAGACGGTGATTGGAGTACAGACGGTGCTGTACGAGGGTTAGCAATGTATTACTTGCACAATTGACAACTATCACGGATATTCATACGTCATTCTCCAAGTGTTAGTGATATTTGCTTGGATGTTGGCTACCCCGGCGTTATTTGCCTTTGTCAAAGTTGATCCCCAATACCAAAGAGCGATCACATAGGCTTGTTGGGTTCCCTGGATGACACAGGCACGAAAAACCCACTTCTTGACAGGCGCACCGCTCTCGTCGCCGAAATTGAGAGCGAAAAAGATTGAGCCGCTAGAAGAAGCAGCAGCATAGATACCGCTTCCAACATTCTGAATCCACCCTCTGGCGTACGAGTTGGGCTCGAAGTGAGCAACCCCGATGATGAGGAACGCAAGCCCGTATAAGAACCAAGGTAGAGTCAAGACGTGAACAGATTTGCAGAAGCGGAAATAGAGCCACCAGAAGATCGAGGTAATGGCGTAAACGCTAGCTATTCCATACAACTTTGCAGCGGACTGACCAACTTCACCTGTGAGTAGAGTAATCTGGTACGAATTTGCAGCAATGATTTGACCAAGACCGAGAAAGAGAGAGTATACAGGCCAATCTCCAATGCGCATCTGCATCCACTTTTTAAGACCAGTTGGCGGGACATAATCGGCGCCTAGGGAAAACTCATCTCCCTCTTTTCTCCCTTGTCCGTTGCTCTCATGAGATGTGGTGTCGTCGTTGGTTATAGACGCTGTAGGCGAGTTTCCTTTCCCAAGTTTCACAGATGCAGCAGGAGACTGGTTGCGCCCTAGACGTGCATCGCGGAACCGATCGAACCACTTCTTTTCGCTCTTTTCCAAGTACTGTTCGATACAGAGCTGCGAGTCGGAGTTTGCGCCATTCAGCTCTTCCAATTTCTTTTCGAAGGCACGGTAATATTCACCATTACTGTCAGTGAAGTTGGGGTCTACTTTTTGCAGCTTGTAATCTTTCTTGTCCCCCACAACTGAATCAACAGATAAAACGGACGCGTTGCTCAATCGGTTGCCAGGCTCTGCCCAAGGCCGGGAAGGGGGAAGAAGTGTGTCTTCTGTTCCAGTAGTACTGGGTGGTGCAGAGCTTGAAGGCGAGCCTATGGATCGAGCCACGAGAGAGCTTTGGCTTGCACGGCGCGCTGCAAGAAGCTCTCGGGTAAGGGGGACGCCGGAGGACGAAGTAGGAGGAGAGGATGGATCCATTCGGCGTATTGTCTCGGTTGAGTCGGGCCCCATAGGATATTCATCATCGCCGTAAACAGTGGACATGATTTCATCATCGCTATCATCTGCTGCATCTGAAGTAGGCGGTTCGCCTGGGTTCTCATAAACATCACCTATGCTCCCTTTGCCAATTTCACGCCGCCCGCGGCCATCTAATTGAGCAGATACGGGCCGGACACCGAAGGCAAGCTGTTTACTTAGGCCTGACTTGGGCCTAGGATCGCCGGGACTGGGATCCCGACTGTAAACCACGGAGCTCCGTTGCATTGAGGCAACTGTGCTAGGACGACTGGGAGATTGCAACGGAGGAGTAACTGCTCCGCTAGAAGTACCTGACCGTACTGACACTGCAACTTGAGGTGTCATCATACCATAGATAGCATTGTATGCAGAGTTGGCAGCATTCGTCTGAGCTTGCGCTTTAGTCTTCTCCTTATTGTGAACACGGATTGCAGTTGATTGAAGGATTTCCAAATCTTCTATCCATTGGGCCACGGGGAAGCGTTGTTTGGCTGATCGTGCCCGCATCTTGGCTCTTACCTCCTTTTTAGAGGACAAAGCACTGTCGATAGCTAGCTTGAACTGCTTCAGCAAATGTGTTGTCGTCGTGGATTCGACAGTGTACCACCATCCTGGCATTTGACCAAGTCCACCCACCCGAGCACCGATCCCAAGAGCACCTTTCCGACCGAATTCAACGGCGACCAAACCAAATGGCTCATCTCGAGAGGGGATCAAAGCAAATTCTGCCCCAGAGAAGACACACGGAGGCAAAAAAGTAAATTGAGGCTTTGAGAATACACGGCCTGGATATAACTTCATCATCCGATCCAATTTAAGAGCAGCAAACTTGCCGTATAGGTCGATCACTGGTCCTACACAGATGAGTTGAACATTCGGCCTTGCTTCCATTACTGCAGGCATCACATCTGCAATAAGGTCAATTCCCTTTTGCATAGACCATCTTCCAACGAAGACCAGTAGATCTGCATTGGGAATCTGATCTAGACCTGCCCATTCTTGCACTTGGCGTTTAAGGTCTGCTCTTTGTTGTTCAAATTCGCTATCCACGCTAATTTCATTCTCCTTGGGAAGCTGCTTATTCCATTCCCCAGTGTCGGAAGGATCTGGATTTGGTAAGTTACCAACCTTCCTCAGACCCCAGAAAATTGGATATCTCGCATAGGAACGCTTTCCGTATTTCTTTGAGACACCTACAGCCCCAAAGCCCTGCTGATGAAGTCGAAGATAGCTTGCCCCGGCATGTAACAGATTAAAGATCTCTCCGAATTGGATGTATCGAGTAACAACATCAATATCGAGATTGAAAACAGACGCAACCTCGGTTTTCTCTTTTTGTGTTCGCATAGGCCACAGACCTTGAAATTCGGCATTATGGAGAGAAAGGCAGATAGGAACTGTTTCCGGGAGACTATATAACGGGGCAATCGCACCATGATAATCGTTTATGTGGTATAAGTCGATCGAAAACCGCTTCAAAGCCTGACCAATACACTGATTCCACGCGGAATAGTAAATAGCGCTGTCCATATCGTCCATGCGGGCTGGATAGGGTTCCCCAGCCGACTGTTGACGAAAAACAGGGGCATCTAAGAGAACGTAGGTGATATTTCGCAAGCAATGGTACTGCGTCTTAATCTCATAGGAGTTCCCTAGGATCGTGACAAACATTGATTCAGCAGGCTTATCAACGGGATATTGTATCCCCCCAACGCATGGGATGACCCAAATGAGATCTTCATGACCAAGCTGTTTCCCCATGAGTTGGGCCATAACACCAAGCCCGCCGATTTTGATTTTGATTCCCCAATCATCAATGTCGTATTCCATAGTCGCAACTAGGACTTTCCGTCGCTGGGAGTTTCGATTACCAAAAGCCGTGTTGCTTTGGAGAAATCTGGACTTGTTTGCCAGGCGAGCAAGAATGCTCTTTGACGCTCCTTCGGGGTTATTCTCAGCTTTGAGTCTGTTCAACAAGTCTAACGAGATGAGAGTTTTCTTTTCGCTCACGCCAACCTGGTTGAACTTGATTCGATAGAAGGTCTTCATGAAAATGAACGCAACAGTGCAGGCACTGAGGATCGGAATGATCCAAAGCATGAAAAAGAGCGCCATCTGCACATATTTCGATCCTGCCGGCACAAGGGTGAATTTCAAGGTTGAGTCATCGAGGTGTATTCGCCAGGCCAAATGTGGGCTGGGTGGATGTTCCGTAATATTAATTGATGTCACTTTCAATGAAGATGGAGGAAGACGATCCAACACAGAATCCCCATCAGAGTCTCCAAATATGTAGCTCTGATCAGGCTGTCCATCGGGATTGATACCCCACACATTAAGCTGTCCCTGGGCAGGCCATTCGGCCATGAAACGGAATTTCCAGATACCGTCACCGTCTTGCTTCACAATGTTCGCCAAACCAGCATCGTATCCGTATTCGTTGAAGGGTCCGTTGAAAAAGAGATGCGGGAATCGTCGGGGGATCGCAGGTGCCCAATTAGGAGCATCGCCTTCCTGCACATAGTCGCTACTTCCTGTGAATCGACTCCAATATTCCACCCTGATATGATCACCTCTCCAGGTTTGGGCCTTTGATCCTGACCAATGCTGCTTTTTCACTGTGTGATTACCACCTTCGTAAGGCAGCCAATCAGAAAACGAACTGCCCCAGTTAGTAGAGTAACGATATAAATCGGCTCCTGCTGCATGCTGCTCAAGAAATATGCCCCCATTATCATGCTGGTGAAGGAGGCTCGTTGAGTAATTTGCAGAAGTAAAGACCATGGGGTTGTCCTGCTGTCCGATGCGAATCAAGAAGTGGTCAACAGCATCAGTTGTCCGACCATCAGTGCTTGTTGCGTTGTTGACCGTTAATCGATGGATTCCATTGTACACCCCGGTCAACGTAGCAGTCCATGACCAGATACCCGGAATATGCCCTGTTAGCGAAACATCTTCAGGGGCTTCTTCTTGACACACAACACTATCCTGTGCAATAGACGGGATTTTTCTATTCTCTGTGCTCGAATCCAGAGAAATTGACTGTGTGACAAGACTACAATTCATATAGCTTGAAAAGTAAAGCGTAACATCAAGATCCTCACTTTCACCCCGGCCAGCATTGGAAAGAACAGGCACATCATGTCCCGGAGTGAATTGAGTTATCATGGGTCGAGGGGGCACGAATTTAGCCTTTGGGACGTAGGCTTTGAATTCATAGGGTTTCAACGTGAGGTTATCTAGACAGCCGTTGAGCTTATCAGATCCATTGAGATGTAGCTTCGTCGGGCTGTCCACGAGTACTATTTCATCATGTGGGTAGAACAGGTTCTTGACGGTTGTGTTTGTATTGAAGGGAGACAGGAGGTCCGCGTTCCGGTCAGAGCAGTCGAATTCGTAGGTCACTGTCTGATTGTCGTTATGATAAACAAACCAGATAGTCTGATTCCCTGCCTTTCCAAGGTCTTGCTTCTGGTAGTAAGGAGCACGCATAACTGACCACATTCCTGTTTCGGTTGGGACCCCGTTTGAACCGGGATAAAAGACCTCGCGAGTCTGATTAGACAACAGCTGAATCCACCATCCATCATTCAACGCCGGATAATCCTGACGTAGCTGATACATGTGTTTAATTGTGTTTCGCATTGGATGGGATGGATCGCGATGGTCATATGTTGCAGATTCGTCATAGCAGCCCTCTCGACCAGATTTGATAGGCCAGTCAAAGTATTGCGTAGAGTTCATGCGGAAGCAGCCATGATTCTTCCATGCGGTTGCAGGTGACATAGCCTGTCGGCCATAGATATAATTGGCTGCTAATGCATCAAGAATGTAAAATCCCTGTTCTTCTCCCCAGAGGAGCAAAGGGATACCAGGCATATGTAATGTCGTGATGAAGAGCGCAAGAAGCTGCCTCTCAAGACCCTGCTCAATAGCTGGCCATCGAAATACGTCCTGATTAGTCGCTCCATACATGTGTCTTGGATCGAATTGGCCGGTGTTTGCATTGACCATATCATTGGTGAGAATCATGTCGTACCAGGCCTCTGTCCAGTTGACAGGCACGTCGTACCCAGCAGCAAGATTGCCGTCCATCCCAAGGAATCGAGTTAACGATCGATATACTGAGTAATGAAAAGCGGCTCCATCAATAGCTTGCTTGTTTTCGTCACGGATAAAGTATCCAGAGTCGGAGTTATTTGTCAGATGGAAAGCTTCATCGATGGTTTCTGGAACCATATCTGGCTGCCTACCACGACCTAAAAACACAGAACCCAACGTGTTCCCGGATGTAATCTCTCCTGGTATGAAGAAATTGTTCTTCCCAACACTCCGAGCACATTCTCGATAAGCGCTCGAAATATCACCCAGTGCATCAACAGTTACTTGCGTGGCCTTATCGTAACGGAACCCGTCGATATCTAGCGAATGGATGATCATACACGAATGCCTGATAATTCGCTCACGAACGCTAGGAATCCATTCGCGAAGACGATCCTGTACGGAAGCAAACTTGGCAAGTTCACGCTGCCAATCAGGATAAACACCGAATGCCTCGATATCTCCATACTGGTCGAAATCGCTATTGTAACAACCCTGTAGCTCGTCTCCGACATAATCATCAACAGGAAATCCAGTTTCGTTCCAAAATCGCGGGTAGTCACAAGTTTCATTGTATGAGTTACCAAAGTGAAAGTCAACATAGCGGCGATCTGATTTCCAACTCGCTTTGTGTTCACTGAGCCTGAATGGAGTTGTGGTGTTAAGGTATCCCTCAAATCCAATCAAGTCTCCCATCCTAAGGAAGTTGTTACTCATGTGCAACTTTTGGACCTTCCAACAACCGGGGAAAAACTTACGTTGCCACAGTATTGTCAAATATGACATACATGCCACGGCGATGTATTTCAGTTATTGCATGTCTCCATTCATCAATATCACCAAAATGTTGATCCAAAAGTGTGGTATCGAGAGCTGAATAGCCGTCCGAGCCCCACGGCTGATTCATCAAAACAGTGCCCGCGACATAAATCCCCTGCCAGAATATATTAATATCAATAACAAAACGAGATCTGGGAAGCGTAATGATACTTACTTTGATGCCCATTCCTTGCAAGTAGTCCAGGGTATCGACCAGCCCCGCCACATCACCCCCATGGCGCATCTGGTTGGAACTTAAGTCATGCTCAAATAGCGTCCCATTAACATTATCATTAGTTGGGTCTCCATTCACAAATCGATCTAAGAAGAGGGTATATATCGGAAACCGCCAGTTCTCTGGAGACGGGAAATATTCGTGGTTGGGCCATTCGCCCCAGTAATCTACCGGGTTCGTAGCTGTCTCATTCTCGTTGATATTGTAGGAAACGAGAGACTCGTCGTAAGGCCAGCATAGCCCAGAGCTTATAAGATAGACAAGGAAGACAGTTGAATATCCCCAATGCATGATAGACAGATTCCAAAGCTAGGGAAGACTGGAGTGACCATATGTTCTTCCGCGTGGTTCATGTAAATCCAAATAGCAATACAAAGAAAACACTCAATGATAGCTAAACAAAAAACAATGTTAGTCTTCTCAAAAATAACAGCCCTTAAAATGATGTGCTGTGAAGGCACGAGGGGAAATAGCCATGGGTTTCTTTTCTAGAAATTCCGGGGAGGCTTGAAACAATAACGAACAGCGCTGAAACAAGAAATAAAGATATCGACTGACAGTTTTTTTTAGATGTTTGCATCAATATCTGATGGAGGATGAAATCCGGAAGTTCGTATGGAAAACTTTGGTAGCGAGCGCCGAATATGGCCGCTGGCTATCTCCAATTGGCCTTGTTCAGCGAGAGAAGAGTGGAAGGGTGTTTTTTTTTTCAAGCTGATAGGATGGGAAAGGATAAAGAAACCAAATCTTTCAAAAGGTTTTGTAGAGAGATTCGATCTTTAAATTCCGTCAAGTGAAGTCAAAAAACAACAGCAGAAATCCAGCACGAGAGATATTTCACAAGATACTCTAGAAATGCTCTTATGCTGTGTTCTTCCTTCCGCCACATGTATATTAACTGTCGGTATCTCCAAATCTAAAGCTATAGTAGAAAAATTTTGACTTCATAGACACCGGAATAAGCGGTGGAAGTCAAAGGGACTGCTGATAGGAGGGGGTAGCATAGGGCACGTCTGTAATAGTACACCTGGAACTTCCGGGGCAGTGGATAGGATCCCTGGTTGGCGAATACTGTTTTGATAGAGAATAGACCCAGCCAATTAAATCCAAATTGTCTCACTAAACATCGCTATGTCCTAGTAACTTCTATCAGAATTCATGGTTCTTTGCGATACCGACGGCTATCGCGGAATGGCCATGGCTCGATCGTAGCTTTTGAACAAGACATGCAGTGTTTGTATGACAGATATTGTGGAACTATCTCAAGGATGATAAGGAACCATGCATCTGTGGGAAGATCAACCTAGATGGGGTAAGCCTGATGCCGGAGATCGGTGTTGGTCCAGTTTGAACATTGACTGTTAACCTTACCTCGCTTGTCAAGAGTGATACATATGACTCTTTGATAAACCCAAAAATGGAATTTAGAAGTCCCAATATTGTGACCTGGTATTTCCAATATATTCTTTTCATCGAAGTCTCAAATAAATCCTACTCTATTTTCGAAAGCTTTCACAAACTTTTGGGCCTTATATTTTATTGGCAGTACTGTATGTCGCTTAAAAGAGCCACCCCTCTCGGAAGACTTTTGGGTAC
Organism: Mycosphaerella populi pn0402; assembly: GCA_002153405.1. Lineage (NCBI taxonomy): Eukaryota > Fungi > Ascomycota > Dothideomycetes > Mycosphaerellales > Mycosphaerellaceae > Mycosphaerella > Mycosphaerella populi. The sequence continues at coordinate 173,850 of KZ118993.1, read as the reverse complement.
ATCAATGTAACTGGTGAGATATTTCAACCAAGATTAATATTTATTGTTATTCCAACGACTGCAACGTCGGGCGCTGGAAGACGCAGGGAGCACAGAGATAGGCTTCTGTACTCCTTTGTTTTTGTCAAGAAAAATACAATGGGATTCTTCCTATAATGTACCCTTCATCCGTAACAAAATAAGCAGTGATGGTAGTCCTGCGGCATATCAGTCTGTATTGTCTTTTGTGAAATTCGAGAAAGAATTTGGGTATGAGACATACATTTCATGAAAAATGAGCCAGTAGTACGAGGTCAAAGCCAAAATCTTGTCTCATGGTATTTTTGGTTTCCCATTATCCGTGAAGAAGTGGTCAGATGGAACTTGCGTACAATCATCGAGAACACACAATCATGGCTATGCTTGGTTATTTAAATGGCCAATGAGGTACCGGCGGGAGGTGACATCCATGAATTCAATTTGGGCTACTTCTTGAAAGAATCATCATTCCAAGGTTGCTTATCCCAAGTCTAGATTTACTAGACTTCTCTAGTGGATACCGTTCCGGAACTAATATTGTACATTATTCATCAGATAGGAACTGCGCCATTCTTGCAACTCACATACTACAACTTACCACGATCAAAATATCCATATAGAAGGCAGTGTCTATTATCATTCACTTAGCTGGAAAATAAATTCAAACCTGAATATTTAGCTTGTCTTGAAGTGGGCGATGATTAATGTAAGTTCTTGGCATTCCAGATATACCACCTAGAAATAATTGAAGCAATATACTCAGTCGCGCATATAAGCGACAAACCACTGCTTAGAGACTGTCTTTGCGTCCCATAATAATATTGCCAAAGTGGGAGTCTCACGCTTCAAATCGTTCCTGTACTCAAGCCCCCAGTGAAATCCTGTCATCCACTAGGAAGTCCTCGGAACAGCCCGCCCTAAAGCTTCAAGTGCTCAATCAAAACTCACAAGTGTACATCTAGGTTTCAGTATAATTTGTAGGTAGCATAGACTGAAGTTTACATGTCATTGGCGCTGCAAAGATATAGCAGTAAAGTTTATTTGCGTGTTTTTCATGAATTCGTTATCACGTCGAATGAAAAGGTGGATGACTCGACAAGAGTCTCACAAGCTTGAAAAGTATACCATGTCCTTTTGCCCGAGCGTTAATGCGCCATCTTGATTGTGAAATGTCTTGATTCTTGTAGTCAGCGTTTGTCTGCTTCTAGCAAGCTGCGGCTTTTGGCCCACAGACATCGCTGCCCTTGTTGTGATGCGTGAAACACGAAGGTTGAACTGGAGGCCGATTGTGGCTGAAAACTATCCAAGGATTGACAATTTCGTTCTCATATCTAATAGCTTAGTTATTTGATGCCACGAATATATTCTAAGACACTATTTCTCGGATCAGCGACCTGACTGGTCTGTACCACATGATTACTAAAATGTAAGCGAACAATGCACATGGTGTGAATTGCGGTGGTATTGAGTTTGGCCAGCCGCCATATGGGAGCTCTACGTCAAACACTCTGACTTTTGATATGATAAGAAATAGATCACGGCGCTCCCATTGACCAAATTTGGTTTGCTGGGGATCAAGCTATATGGAGGTCGTGTTACCAGTTCCTCGGCGTTGACGCGGGAATCTTCAGTAGTCATTGGACCAAAAAGCCTTCTCGGAATCTTCGAGGGTATCAATAGTAAAGCGTCGGACTCTCGGAACGCGTTGGTGTCATTCTGTTCACTTTTCATTGATCTATAAGTCATCTCATGCATCATTTTAAATAAGAAATCGCTCGAGCCTTTAGTTACTGCGCGCCATAACGAGCACGGTAGTCTTTCAGCCTTTGGATTTCGGTAGCTCCGATCTTGTCACCCAATTGTTCAATCAAATCATTCAAACCGATGACTGCCCGAATGGGGATGTTACCCCCAAGATCACGCTGCGCAACACCGATTGCACTCTTGGACTCATTATCACTAACGCGTTCTTCACGATCCAGCAGGACAACCACACCAGCGACAATGCCACCCTCCTTCTGAATGATGTCGACAGCCTCGCGTAGTGCAGTACCAGCAGTGATCACGTCGTCCACGATGACGACGCGCTTGCCCTTCAAAGGCGCCCCGACGATATTGCCCCCCTCGCCATGTGCCTTGGCCTCCTTGCGGTTGAAGGAGTAGCTCACGTTATCCCATGTGCCATTGGGAGAAGCAGTCAGTGAGTCGCGAACGGCAAGCTCGTTGGTCACGGCAGCGCAGATAGGAATGCCCTTGTAGGCGGGGCCGAAGATGATGTCGAAGTCTGGCTTTGTGGTGCCGTCGACGGTGGACACAAAAGGTTCGGCAGACAACACACTTGCATAAGCTGCGGAAGTGGCGCGCAGCAAGGGAGCGGTGTGTAGAAGAGAAGAGGTAAAGAAGTAAGGGGACTCGCGACCAGACTTCAAGACGAAGGTGCCGAAGGAAAGAACATTGTTGGAGATGAGCAACGGCAGCAGGGTTGCCTTATAGTCCTGGTTGGCGGATGGAGGAGGAATAGAAGCTGCCATGGTACTTTTAACAGTGGAACCAAGACTGAATGGGGTCGAAGACTGGAAGAGGTTAGATAGAAGAGAGGACTTTCGCAAAGAAGAGAACTGCGGTGATCGGCGGCCAAAGGCAGAATTTCGCCCCGCGGACTTTTTTGGCTGCCAAAGTCTAAAAGTCTGAATCCACCGGGCCCGTACTGTGCCCGCCAAAGTGGTTTCAGACTTTTAAGCTCCGCCCTCTAGAGGGGCAGGGAGGGGCATAATCTGGCCCCCCGATGCTATGCTCATAGGAGGATTGGCCCCCAGGAGGAATGACCTCAGGATAAGAAGAGAGCTTTTCGCCCTTTTTCTGGACTCTAGCGAACCAATTCTCGATTTGAGATCCTTAGTTTCTCTTCAATCCCCCATTGTCCAACCTCAGCGTGGGCTGAATCCTCAAAACACGTGCCTCCGATCGCGGGCCTCGAAGGAAATCAACTTGTCCCCGCAAAACCCTCCTCTTTTCTTTTCTTTTCTTTTTTTTTGCTTTACTCTCCTCCCACCCTTCTTCAGAGGATCTTTGCACTCTCATTGTGGTGCTTCCAATCGCAGCACCCCGCTTTGTTATACCCCCAGTACTCCTGGGTGTCACACCTTGGTCGTGTGAGACTCCGCTGGACAACCGCAGACCAGCCTCTAGCTGCTGCAGTCCCCACGCAAACAGTTTGTCTGCTACCATCCGGTAGGAACCCCAATAAATGAGTTGCAGGAAGAGGCACCGCAGCTCTTTAGAAACACGGTGCCTCTCAATCACCTGCTCTGTGTTAACATCTTGCCACAGGAAAAAAAAAAAAACAGATTGAATCGGCGTCATGCATATCCGAGAGAAGCTCGCGCAAAAGCAGGCAGCGGGGGAGCCTGGAATTTCCTTCGAATTCTTCCCCCCCAAAACCGCACAGGGTGTACAAAACCTTTATGACCGCATGGACCGTATGCATGCACTGGGTCCTGCCTTCATCGATGTCACATGGGGTGCCGGTGGCCGACTATCAGACTTGACTTGCGAGATGGTCAATGTCGCGCAATCAGTGTACGGATTGGAGACATGTATGCATCTCACTTGCACGGACATGCCCCGAGAGAAGGTGGACCAGGCCCTCGATTCGGCCTACAAGGCGGGATGCACAAATATCCTCGCCCTGCGCGGTGACCCTCCTCGTGAGAAGGAAACTTGGGAAGCCACGGATGGTGGTTTCCGCTATGCGAAAGATCTCGTTAAATATATCAGGGAGAAGTACGGAAACCACTTCGACATTGGTGTGGGTGGTTATCCGGAGGGTGCCGATGACAATCCCGACGTTGATCAGTTGATCGACCACCTCAAGGAGAAGGTGGATGCGGGGAGCTCATTTGTGATTACCCAGATGTTCTACGACGTGGGAAACTTTATCGAGTGGGTGAAGAAATGCCGCGCTAAGGGCATTAATATTCCAATCATCCCTGGTATCATGCCAATCCAAACCTATGCTGCTTTCATCCGTCGTTCAAACTGGACCAAGGTTCAAGTCCCTCCAGAATGGATGGCAGAGCTGGAGCCTGTCAAGAATGACGATGCCGCTGTTCGGGATATCGGCAAGCGCTTGATCGCCGAGATGTGCCGTAAGCTTCTCGCTTCGGGCATTAACCACCTTCACTTGTTCGTGAGGCCTTTTTGATGTTATTGATCTAAGCTAACGATTCCATCCAGCTATACAATGAATCTGGCTCAGGCCACCAAGTTGGTCCTGGAAGAATTGGGTCTAGTGCCCTCGGAAGAGTCTCCAATCCAGAGATCTTTGCCATGGCGCCCTTCTCTTGGCCTTGGCCGCCGCTCAGAGGATGTACGACCTGTCTTCTGGCGTAACCGCAACTCATCATATGTTGCCCGCACACAGACTTGGGACGAGTATCCCAACGGTCGCTGGACTGATTCTCGGTCACCAGCTTTCGGTGAGATTGATGCTTATGGAGTTGGCCTCAAGGGCTCCAATGAGCAGAACATTAAGCTTTGGGGCGAACCCAAATCCCTCAAAGATCTCTCTGACATCTTTGTCCGGTTTTTGGATGGAAAACTGGAGCGTCTGCCTTGGAGTGATGACAAGATCACTATTGAGTCAGACGAAATTAAGCAGAACCTAGTTGACCTAAACAAAAGGGGCTTTTTGACCATCAACTCCCAACCTGCCGTGAACGGTGTCAAGTCTTCACATCCTGTCTATGGATGGGGTCCTAAGAACGGTTTCGTTTACCAGAAGGCTTACCTCGAACTTTTCGTACCATCATATCTGATTGACGAACTGATCTCACGTATTGAAGCCAACGAAGACTTGACTTATCATGCCGTGAACAAGACTGGGGAACTACGCACCAACACTCGCGACAGTCCGAACGCGTTGACCTGGGGTATATTCGCCGGGCGAGAAATCATCCAACCTACCATTACAGAAACCATCAGTTTCTTAGCATGGAAGGATGAGGCTTACCGCCTTGGTGAAGATTGGTCCAAGTGCCATGATGCTGCCAGCCCTAGTCGTCAATTGCTCCAGAATTTTGTGAACGACCGGTACCTGGTCAACATCGGTAAGTTTAGAAAAGTATTTATTGGTTTCTTTCATGCACTAGACTGACGAAACTTCACAGTTGACAACGATTTCCACCGTTCAAATGCAGTTTACGAGCTGTTCAATGGCATCGAAGTCAAGGACCTTGACATTTCCATCCAAGAAAAATCAGATCAAAACGGTGCCAATGGTGCTGTAGTCCAAAACTAAGCCAACACACTATCTCTATAAAAACACTGTCACCAATATTCATGTCCACCACTACCTAATTCAACATCCTTATCTCAACGATACTCAACGAACAACAACCCGATTCCCAAACTCCAACATTTATCTCGGGTTCACCTACAATGTGTCATGGCGTCACGATTGAAGACATCTCAACGAGTTCTTCCTGAGCGTTCATCTATTTTCTCTTTCAACATCAAACATTCCCCTGCACCGATACCCCGTCCATTTTAACAAAGACGCTCCATCGCTCAGAGTTTTCGTTTTTCTTTTTACCTCGTCCTCAAAGAGCCTGGTGCTCAACATTCGCCTTATCTCTTGTCTCCCTATCAAGGTTCGGCCAGACCGGTTCCAAGAAAAACCCAGGAGCCAATTCAACATCATAATAACCTTAAATCCTGGGTCTCTTCTCTTCTCAATCTGTTTTCGCTCTACATTATCTTTTCTGTCATTCCTGGGTATAGAGATCGAGGAGGAAGCGAATATCTTTTTTTTTTTTTTTGCTCTATACGTTTCGAATTATTAAGAAGCGATGAATCATCTCATGTTACGCGGTTTCGTTCCTCTTAGGCGCCAGAAAATACCGACACGCACATTTGCTTGTCATACTATACAACTCTTCAACACTCGGAGGAAGGGGCTTTGATTGAGAGACTACCAGTTTTCACGAGATGAAATTGATCAAATAAACTCAATAAAGTACGTGCCGGACTTCTTGTTCAGAAGGAGTCCGAGTGACTCAAAACTCGTTTACAATTTCTCAAATATTGTGCATCGTGCAGCCGTATCACTGAACGGCTTCCACCCAATAGCATCCAAGGAATGAAACATTACTTCTATTTACAAAACTAGGCACAAAAGGCGAATAGTATTGATGTCGAAATAAAAATAAAGATAGACATTAATACAAATAGAAAATAGAGATGGAGCCCTAAGAAAAGTTGCTGCAGTTCTGAGAGCCATCATGCATAACGCAAGTCCATTAGCACAAAGGCTAATCAAAAAACAACACAAAGACTATAAACGCTTAAAAGACCGGTGGAGTATTACGCACTAGCATCGATCAGCAGTGATAGACGAGGTGAGTTCAAAACGGAGCCGACAATTATGATATCAGGAGCCGAGTCATGCAATGGAAAGTCCAAGCAACGGGTCTTGCGAGCCAAAGAACCCAACTGACGACAAGGTAAGCATACCCAGCTGCGCGGCCTACGCATAAGGCACCGAGCCCAAGTATAACAAGATAAACCAAAGCTTGCAAAAATTCCACCAAGAAGCGGCTTATAGCCTGGTCGCTGCGAGGTTTGGGCCATTTCCCTGTGGCCTGGTAGACTGTGATTGCACGGTAGATGCAGTTAAAAACGTCAAAGCAATGAGTCGTCATACTCGAGACGTTGTTGATGAGGAAATTGATGTATGGACTATTTGGTAGTTGAAGAGCCAGTTTGTGGATGTTTGTGACAGTAAAGAAAACGATCTCGAAAATCAAGGATAGTGCAAGAGTATTTGCAACATCACCGGGGATCTTCTGGTCTTTATCCTCGGCAGGCAAGTCTCGAAGCTCTTCAACATTGGTAATGTTTGGCTGAAAGTCTTCTTTGGCGGTTGGAACCTGCTCGCCATCTAGCTCCGCGATCTCAACGGTTTTTTCGGCAGACTTGGTTTTGGTGTTGGTTTTGGCAGCTCTTCGAATTCGAGCTTGTTCTTTGAATTTTTCAAGGCGCTCTGATCGAGAGAGCTTCTCGGGTTTGGGAGAATTGTCTCCTTTCTCGACTGGTGGCGGCGAGTCACAGGTTTTCTTATCCTTCTCCATTCTTGGTGATTTGGTCACAGGGGTTTGTTCGTCCGTACCGTCAACGGGAGTTATATCTACCGATGTTGACTTCTTGTCTGTGGCGAGCTTTGATGGGAGGTTGGTCTTTTTGACAGGGGTAGGTCTAGTAGAAGGAGGCGGGGTATCTTTCATAGACTCTTTTGCAGATTTGAACGACCGTTCTGACCTCCCGGATTCAGAGTTGTCTCTCGTAGGCAAAGACACAGGAGAGCCTTTGCGACTGTTGAAAGATCCAGAGCCATTACGCAAAGACTCAGCACGATTTCGCAAAGACTCAGTCCCGTTGCGAAGAATAGTCGCCAGGCCTCCGGAAGGGGTCTTTATGCTTGTCGACTTTGCTAGACCGGTAGTACGGATGAACCCACGGATCGAGTTGGAGGCCGATTTTTCGATCTTGACTGGACTTTCCTTGTCTTTGTCTTTGATTTCCCTCTCCGCCTCTTTGCTCTTGGAATCGGGGTCTTGTCCTGTTGGGGTGGGGAGATTGCTCCGCTCGTTTATCTTTGAAGATGCGAGCGAGGGAGCGGTTGATTTCTTCTGCGCGGAGTCTATCATGGGTCGCAGCATGGAAGGTGTAGATATGACTTGGGGTTTTGCTCGAACTGCTTTCACAGCTTCGCCGGTGCCGGTTGATCCAATGCCACCAGGGCGTCTTAGGCCTTGAGGTTTGAACATAAATCCCCTTTTCTCCTTTTCTGCTTTGCCTGAATCGGCTGTGTTTGGTGTCGGTATCAATGTACGTGTGATAGTGGGTGTGATAATGAAAACATCGTCCTCGTTTGTGCCTTCTGAACAGTGCTTTGCTGCTTTTTTCTCCGTCTCGGCTTCTGGGCGAGTGTTTTCTTTGCTGGAGGCCTGAGAGTCTGGACTTTCCGTCTCGCGCTGAGGGTAGTTGGGATCTTGGCACAGTGTCGCCGATGACCGCCTCGAGCATGGGGCACGGCTCGAACTCTGAGAAGTTCGTCGCCCCTCGTCTGGAGAGACCACTTTTTCTTCTGACTTTCGTGGACCCCGCGAAGCTTTCTCTTTGAGTCTCTTCTTTGCTCCGATTGCGAGAGGCCGAGGCTGAAGAGTTGTTGAGTCTTCGCCAGAGGCGAATAGGAGAATGTCGTCTGGATTCGTCGCGGTCGGTCCACTGATCTCTTTGCACCCTAAAAAAGAGCCGTCTGGGTTTTGAGAGACTCTCTTCTCCTTGGAGGATTTTGTCGGTGATTCTTCCCAGATTGTGCTGATTCTGTTTTTGCCAATTTCATCAGGGCTATAGTAGCTGCCATCATGTGGACTCTCAGTCTGATAGGGCGGTGGTGCCAGGTGTTGCTTTTCAGAGCCTTGCTGTGGCTGAGCATAACTGCCATCGTAGGTGCCATACTGAGTCAAAGTCTTAGGCTTCTCTTGATCTCTATCTCCAGGAGATTGCTTAGGATGGGATACTCGAGGACTCCTTCTCAACTGATCGTACTTCCGAGCTTTGTCCAAGCTAAGATTGATCTGGTAGTGAGAAATCTCTTCCGTTGTCATGGTTGGCGGATTGGGGTCTTTTGCAGATGGCATGTGAACAACAAATCTGTCCTCCCAGTCGCAGTCTGTAACAGAGCTATCATCTGATATGGGCGAAATCGAAGCGCATCGAGAGTGAGGACTGGATTCCGTCGTATTATCTGCCTTGTCAGACTGTACAAGCGTTAAATCTTGAGATTCCAAGCTGACCCAAGAGCCATTTGTCTTGCGCCATCTCTTCTGGCCCTCGAGTTGTGGAGAGGGAATATGCCGGCCAGCGGGCGCGCTACGGGTCATGTCACTGCTGCTTGGACTGGGTATCGAGCTTTTCGGACTGGGAATTGCGCTTCGTGGACTTGCCCCACGACTCGATACTTGATCACTTTGAGACATATCATCCGCCTGAACAGACGCTAGTTTTTTATTACTAGGTCTCGATCTGTGATAAGAAGTTCGCTGTGATAACGGTGACCCTTTTTCAAACCTGTCCCGCAGCTTCTTCCAATATTGATCCCGATCCGAACCTGGAGATGTAGTGGCTGCACCGACTGACGAGATCGTAGCAGACGACGGGGGCTTTGGTATGCTGGTCGGGCTTGGCGTTTGGTTTCTTTGGTCTTTGGTTCTTTCAGGAATAGACGATGCGACTGGAACCTTCGTCGGTCTCGCCTTTTGGACCATGGTTTCGGTGGAAACTCGGGATGCTGGCTGTAGCAGTGGCACCTGGTGACTATTTCGTTGAATGGGTATAGTAGAACCTTCAGTCGCGCTATAGTTGTAGTCGGCACGGTACGCTTGATATTTGGTCTTTTGTGGCCGTGGAGAAAGATTTAAGAGATGTCTGTCGGGCAATTCGACATGAGTCCTGGCCTCCATTTTGGGTCTAGGTGCGTCGTAGCTAATATCCTCGACACTCAAGCCAAACTTGAGCCATCACTTGGCCCATACCGTAATTAGACTGTGTTGAATTTGCCGTTTCCGGGTGGTAGTCGCTGGTTAGGGCTGTGATTCAGGGTGGAAACGATCAATAAGGTCGGCTGCGGTCAAGCGCAAAACAGACCAGCGAATGCGCGTGGTGAACAATACTAATTAGGACTTTAGGGAGGGTGTGCAAACTCAACGCGTAAGAATAGAGTGTTCTCGATTATTGGAATGTCGTTCCATCCACGATGAAGAATGCTCACCCGGGCCCAGGAATGCCGGCCCAGGTGAACCTGCCTCCGTTTGGTATGACGACAGGTAGTTTCCCCCTTTGAATCATTCAGAGTTTTCAAAAGATAAGCGCCGATGGGTGGTAAATTTTCTTGAATAAATAACCCTGGAAACATATATTGAGGAGCTGACTAGTAAGTGGTTCAAAACTTGGAATCCGCAAAGCGCGACCAAGCCGTGCGAGGGACAGAAAACGATGACCACTGAGCGTATTGCTGAGGCAAAGCAAAGAGATGAGGCACATTCCTTTGCGAGGCTGGTCTGCAAGAATTTCGAAAGGGCAAAAGCGAGTAAACTATGAAGCGACATCACTCCGCCTTGCCTTCGTGAAGTATCAAGATAGATTAATAAGGTATGTACTAAAAAATAATGCAGGATCATAGGCTAATGCTAAACTCATGATCAGAAGCGGCCAGTTTCACGACGCAACCCTGAGATTGCTGATCTTGGAACTCCCTGCGATGGGCTCATCGGAGTAGCTAGACTGCTGCGTTTCAGTGGGCTAGATGGTTTCTTCAAAGGGCTTGTTCCCCGTTCTTTGTAAAAAAAATCCCCATTGCTCTGAACTCTGCGGTCAAAGCTAGTCGATGCGGACTTCCTTAGAGGCGAGTTGGCATGTGTATAGACGCCCAAATTTCCTCCATCACCAGTACTGGTCGTGGTCGGCCGGAACTGTGGCTGTCGCATGGATGTCCCTGTAGTCCGCACAAGCGGGGAAGCATCTTGATATGGGGTGTGTGAAGAAGTTTGCGTTTGAAGCACTGGGGTTGAAATAGGGTGAGGAGAGGCTGTCGGCCGCCGGGGAGTAAATCCATCAGGGTCGACATGACTCAAATAGTTTGGATTGGGACTTGTTTTGAATCCGCGGTTTATGATGAATGTTGGAGTATACACCTCCACCTTGTTCTCACCAGATGACCCTGTTTGAGAGGAGTCCATCTCTGAAAATTGGGTACTGACGTCTCTCATCAAAGGCTGGGTGCGAGGATGGACGAATTTGGTGTCATACTCCTTTAGGACCTCTTTATGAACCAACGTAGAGTCTTTTGCTTGTTGGGTGTACGATGAAGAAATAAAGGACATTTGCACCGACAACAAGACCTCTAAAATTATGGCGGTGGCGATCGTAACACTTGGCCGCGGGTCGGAGAGTTGAGTAGGCAAGAACAGCCAGTAAACAAGAACATGACCAGGGCTGAACAAGCAGAATAGTCGAACGCAAATAGGAAGGGGATCCCAAAGAGCAATTTCCCACACGTCTCGATGTGCATCTGGGTGTGCACGCGACTGAGCCGACTCGGAGGACAGTGCGTTCGCGAGATATCGGAATGGTGATGCAGTCATGGGGCTTGAATCAACTCGGACACGGTGAGCAGAAGGAGTAGCGGGAGTCTTTTCAATGGGATTCTCGAACAACCGATAGCGTCGCTTTCGGAAAAACGTGTACACTGCGTTACTGACGGAGGCATACGTGAGGATGTGGGTAATGAGGGTAGCCTGGGGAGTTGAGCCTTGATGTTAGTGACTTATAAAAAAAGGCGACATGTGTCTAGATGATATTGATTTGTTGCATACCAGCCAACTTAGCCATGGGATGCCTTCCTCATCTCCAAACACATCGTCGATAGCTTGACTGCCGCTGGAGCGACTGTTCGCCCGGGCCACGAGGAACACCAGGTTGAGAGCTATGCCAATAGACAGTCCCCAATTGTGCTCTAAATAGTCCCAATCATTGCCTTCGATCTCTTCAGACAGCCATAGTAGAAAATCCCATGGGTTCAAGTAGGATTGAATGCGCTCCCCCAGTGGGCGGCGGCGCACAAGACGAGGCATGGTCCGTGTTGAAGTTGAATTTCGCCGGACTTGTGGAGGTGAGTAAAAAGAAAAGGAACGAACGCTGTCCCTCCGCAGCTTCGTCCTAGATATTTCGGTGGAACAAAGGCATGGAGATCAAAGCTTGCAGCGATGGAAGAACAATGAAGCTGGCCTCGAGAAAAGTAAACAACTTGGGAAAACTGGGCCCGCTTATGTCATCGGTTGCTCTCCGCGATAACCACGGACGATCATAGCTTCACCACGATTTCCAAGCGCCGAGCGAGATTGGTCTGTGTGAAGGCTCCTCTTTAGCTGCGAGACAATTCAACTCGCTAGAATATCCCCTTTGCTTGTTCCATAGTCACTATGGCGGTATCATCAGCAACCTACAAGGTAAGCCCATCAACTTGACACAATCCCAAGCTCCCCCCGCTGATAACGTCGCTAACTGGCTTCTCTACAGGACCGGCAATTCTTAGCCGTTATTGGCGACGAAGAGTAAATCTCTCTCCATTGCAGCGCACCCTTGGTAGCGGTGTTATTTACTGACTGCGATTTCCCCAGTTCCGTAACTGGGCTTCTATTGGCTGGCGTCGGGGTATGTTCAGTGAACTTCAAGTCTTGATCTCGTCCAAGACATTATCTAGCTACGCGTGAGAGCTTTTTACTGACATGGAGTACTATATGTAGCATGTGACCGATCCACCAGATGCGCAGCGCAACTTCCTCGTTGTTGATGCGAAGACCGAAACGTCCGAGATCGAACGAACTTTCCACAACTTCACTCAGGAGAGAAAAGATATTGCGGTGGTGCTAATCAACCAGCACGTCAGTCACTCTCTTTGAATTTGGATTTTAATTATGAATATTCTGACGCTGTTCAATGTAGGTTGCGGAACGCATTCGCCACAGCGTCGACACTTTCACCGACCCTTTCCCTGCCGTCCTCGAAATTCCCAGCAAAGATCACCCATACGACCCCGAAAAGGATAGCGTGCTCAAGCGTGTGCGAAGACTGTTCGGCGAATGAACTTCATATCAAATCATTATGCATGGATTGTCAAGGCTTCAACCTCAAACCTCTCTTTAATCCGATACGCTCTACCCTTTGCTCTTAGTGTTGTCAGTACCTCTGGGAATGATACCATCATTTACTCAATAGCTGGGGTTTGTTACAGCATTCGGGCGTTTGAGACGAGGTAGCTTCATACAAAGGCATTTTGGAGCATATTCTTCCCCCAATATATATGGCCTGGCGCCATTAACTACCTAGATTATCCTACGTCCTATTCTTCTGAATCAAGTCTGAATCAAGTGATACATGTATATGAGTGCTCGTAGATTCCGATTTAGCGGCCACGGTAAGATCAATACGAGCGAATCGATAATTCACGAATAACAACAATGCAAACCGAAAACCGAAATAGGGGCATGAGATATCATTCACAAAACTGCAAGGCCAATGTAAATAACAATGCAAACCGAAAAACCGAAACAGGGGGCATGAGATATTATCCACGAAACTGCAAGGTCAATGAAAATGACAACGCAGACTAATGATAATATAAGCGAGGGCGTAGCAATGCATCATAACTTGAAACGTTGACTAGCATTCAAGGTCTTCATACTGATTGAACAGTGAGTCATGGAGTCTAAAAGTCACCACAGTGAGAATAGATATGCAATGAACATCATATGGGAAGAAAGCCTCTCTATAAAAGCTAGAATCCCGGCAGGTTAAGGGGAATGTCCTTCCCCTCAAGGCACGTCAGACGCTCATCCGAGATCGTGAAGGCATCCGCGAGCACGGAATATTTGCCCTTGGGAGAAAGACGTTAGTCTCACACCACATACCATGCTTTCACTCGCGACAGGGGACTTACAGGAGGAATCTGTTGAGGGAGCGTCACTTGCTTTGTAAGAGTCAAGGAGCCTGCCTTCAGAGGACACTTCATATTAACGTTGGTAATTTGCTCACAGAGATCAGCTCTCTGATTGATCAATGTGATCACTCCATATTTGACTTGCAAGTTCACGTAAGCACCGTCTTGAATATCTTGACGGACAGTACCACTAGCTTTGATGGTGAGGACCTGGCCACTGCAAGTCTAATATTAGTCTGTACTCAAAGAAAGTAAATGATTGATGGCACGTACGGCTTGGGAGGGTTGGGTGAGAGATCAACTTGATCGATCTTGACAATATAGTCGGCTGGGTCATTGCAAAAGGTGAGAGGGTTATCTCCTTGGACGGGAAAGTTCTCAGTAGGCTGCACGCCAACCGCAGACTGAGCGAAGTCAAAATATGGCGAGATCGCGGCCGCGGAAGCGGATAGCGGAGCTGTGAGAAGAAGGGCGGCGGTAAGGAGCTTCATGGCGGCGGTACCACGAGCTGATAGGGATTCAAATAAAGTGGCCTGGTGAGTGAGGCTTTGTTTCCTCGACTCAATACCCCTAGGATCTGGGAAGGGACGGTGGAAGAGACGGGGGAGCTTGAGGGCGGGTATGACGAGAGCGACCCACGCCAGTGTCAAATGATATCGGAATAACAGATACTCCGGGTCCCGTGTGATCGTCCTTACATGTTGGCTCCTCGAGGCGCTTGTTCCTGCATGCCAGCCACCTACTTGAAAACTGCTTGCCAAAAGACTGATTCTTCAACCTTGGTTCAAAGGAAACCTCCTCTGTGAATTCTTGAATGCTACCACACCTAGCAGATATGGAACCCATTATATCCACACCCAGCCTATGACCCACCTTTGATCGCCTTTGCCGCTTTGCCTATCGGTCTGATAACCCAGCAGCGCCTTATCTTGCCCCGAGCGGTGAAGTCCCCCGCGCGACAGAACACTCATCCATATGTTTTACCAAGTATGCATTTTACGCTGCATGATACCCTCCATAAGCCCCTTGCAAGCTAAGCCTAGACAGTTGATGTCTGAAATTAATTTTACCCTTTTCTCCAATTATCAGTGACATCAAGCAATCAGAAAACAGACCTTATGAAGGTCGAAGACGTAGACCTGTCCAAGGTTATCGAGCTATTTCCAAGGTTCGGTTCGCAGGTTGGAGGTAAGGGATGCAAGGATTTGGCCCATTTCCTCGTTCCAAACTTCAGGCTGTGGCGTGCGAAACATATTGAATATGTTTCTACCAACAGCCTTAAAGGTGCTTGGGTACGCGGATTTCCCCTTAGTACAAAAGCCAGGAATCCACTTGAGTGTTACTCTAGTAGCAAGTGAAAGCCATTCTACGGCTTCATTATTTTTGTCTCCGATAACCAACCTTGGAATATTAGACAGCATATCCCAAGATAGTTAGACATTGGCGCCTTAAAAGTCGGGCATTAATGTGGGGTCCGATCATTGGATTATTTTGAGTTAGTTCGTTAGTTCGCTGAACGCAAAACCACCAAATACGATCTACGTCCATCTCCAAGTTTGATCCATTGATAGGAGCGACCTTGGGAATTTATGCGGATTTATATACATCCTCTAACGTAACCGCTTCTAAGACAGGTGGCTGGACTTGTGGGTTACCCCGCATTCGAACGTCCAGGTTCTACGAACTATACGGCCGTCTGACGTCAATGCGGTCTTTAAATATCTCAACAATCCCCCCTTCCTACCCCTGGATACACAATATGACTTTCAGGACCATCTCTCTAATATCATCGCGCAACAATGCTGCTCAACGGTCGCATTTTGCAATTTTCGTGCCAGCTGAGTCCAACCCGGACCAGGGGACTCTGATCCAGGCCGTGGGGGCGCCGATGACGGGCTATGAACTGGAGTTCACACGAAATTACTCACCAGCAGAGGAAACAGAGAAATATACCGCTTTCCCGATTGGGGAAATCGACTCGATCCATATCGTGGACCCTCTACCGGAAGATAAAGGCATCGATCTCACACCACAGGGGGATATAGAGACTGCGGCAGCTGAAATCCCGACCCCTGGCATAAGTGAAAACTTTCTAGCACCCGTCAATGATGTGAGGCAACTATCTCACTTAATATCCCTGCAGTAAGCTAACTCAACTTCTTCTATCTAGTTCAGTAATAAACGATGTCAGGAATGGACAATGGAATACGTTCGGCACCTCGTTAGCAAACGGCTGCTAAGCTCTGATGCGATTCAAATAGTACAGTCTAAGCGGGACCCGCCAGGTCACGGCGTTGGGCTGCAATCTATTCGTCGTGAAAGCTAGAACCCGTGAATCGACTGTGTTGAACAGATCGGTCAAGTACTTGGTACTTGGAACTCCGTGGAAGGTTTTCACCACGACTATGTTGCATATCTTGATGATATCTACGTGCCACCTTCATGTACAATTGGCTGCTGGATAGGCCCGACAGTTCAGGCTTATGCCGATGTGTTTGGTTTCTTAGCTTTATAGCCGGAAGTGGGGTACTTTTTTGGAGTACAGAGTATACATGTAGCACGTCATAGCGAGAGCCTAGCTCAGCGCACTTCTCAGGTTGGAGCTACTATGCTTCGCCAAGTGCTCGTACAAGCGGATCCAATTCCAGGTCATTTATGCAAGCAATGTAATAGATGCAAGTAAAATACTCTCGGAAGACGCCCGCAATGCTATCAACATCGAAAAGATCGATCAATATCTATATCCATGAATGTGTGCGACTTATAAGGTACAAGCAATTCAGATTATCATGTTGAAAGGGATTGCAATTCTAATCGATAGATGACATCTTTTATCCAAGGTCGCATACGAAATAGCTTATGGAAATTATTATACGGTTGGTTTTGACAAACTGGCTTAGACGCCGCTTGTTCAGACACCGAGGATCATAGTTGAAAATTGAGAGATTTGATATATAGAGGCAATTTGATTCAATTCTAAGGATAGCCACAGAGCATCATCGAGTACATTAGCCGTTCACCTTAACTTTGGAAGGCAACTAGCAGCACAACATATGGTTGGGATTTTGAGAGCCCTTTCAATCCATTTGATACACAGACAGGTTGATACATATAATTCAGAATTTGTATTCGGCCTCCACTAACGATAAGACACCTATTTTAAAAGTCTTATGGCTGGTTTCAAAGCAAACTGCTACTACCCAAAGTTCTATAACCCCCTGAATAAGCTGCTTCCCTTGGTCTTATTTTCCCCTCAAAGCATAGGACCTCGTTCCTATGGTTATGCTGAATTATGGGCTAATTGGCTGCTGAAGTCAATTTACTGAGAAATTGCGCATGCCAGCCTGGGAAGCAACATTATATTTTGCTGATAAATTCGCAAGACAGGGTACTTATTTTATTTGAACTTAGAGGCCTATTGATGCTGAAAATGATATCAAGTCTCTATGATCTCGGGAGCTAGAATATAGTATTCTATATAGTGGAAACACAAATGTAGATAAACTTTTGAAGATAACTTTGCAAGGAAAACCTGGATCAGGGTATCTTAATTGTCGTACCCCGATACTGTGCACTCTCACAAGAATTAGACTGTTTCCTGCGGTTCGGGCTCTTGTGATAGAATAGGGGGGCCTCCGAAAAGCCCGACTGGTATAGCAGTCGCAGCGCAAATAAGCCCAATAACTAAGGTCATGGTACCCCATCCTGCCTGAACACGAACTCCTCCTGCGAGGATCGGGCCAAGCAGTTGACCTCCAGCAAAAGCCATGTTGAACATTGCGTAGGCCTGGGCGACAGGGCTCTTCTCGCCAAATATCCCTGGGTACCGCGTCTCATAGTCATCAATAATTTGCGATACTTCCGTCATTGAGATAATTTCAATGACCACCATTCCCAGTCCCAGCAAAAGTAGAAGCGAAATGAGGAGTATAACCTCTTGGGTAGTATTGTGAGTTACGAGACGCATCGCGATCCAAGCAGCAGCAGCACCTAGGAAAGCCAAAACACCTGGGATCCGATTCCCGGTGCGATCTATCCCTTTACCAATATAGACTCCGGCTAAGCTCGGGACTGAGCTGGCAATGAACATGAGGCCAGCTCCTCCCGATGACCATTTAAATGTTTCCATGACGAATATAGGCAGAGTCTGGGTGGGTATCAGTCAGTTCAAAAAGCTTGAGTCTAAAACTTAAGATATATCATGACATGCTTACCGTTTCTAAAGCAGAGAATACTAGGGCCATGACTAAGGAAGCAACCAAGGCGACCGGCATCCGCGGAGAACGGAGGAGATGGAAGATAGTAGCTTTGGGTACCGGGATCTGTTCAGTGCTCGACGATTGAAGAAGCGGCGATCGCTCGGGGTTGTGTTCTCTGTTACGAGAATCCCGAGTATCTTCTGCTAGCGAGGAATTGAAAGTGTCGTAGGTTTGTGGGACGGAAGGTGAAGAGCTGACATTTCCTCTGTCGCCAGCAGACTTTCCTGAAGTGAATTGCGTTAGTCTGTGTATTTGAAGGCGGGGGGTTACACGGCCTTACTTATAACAGGCTGTTCAATCAACGCGAATCTTAATGCCACATCTAGAATGATCAAGAAGACCGGTATGGCGAATGTCGCATAGAAGCCGAACTTCTCGTAAACTATACCTCCGATCATGGGACCAAAAAGGAAACCCCATGTTAATCCAATGGTCGTTTGGCCCATGACTTCGCCAACGCGCTCTGGTGGAACGCTGTCGGCGATTATCGCCAGTCCCACCACCCATACTGCCGCTGCCGAGAATCCCTGAAGACTTCGAGCGATGACCAGGATTGGGAAGGAGCGAGCAACAACAAATAGCACCGTAGAGATAAGAAGGGCGATCAGACCGAGAACAAAGGGCACTCTTCTTAATTTGCAATGGTCCGCAAAATACCCAAACAGAGCTGTACTTGTCAACCCTGGATAGGAAATGGTAACGTTGTAGGAAAGAGAACTTACGTGACCCTATGAGAAGGCTTGCGCCGTAGACAGCAAGTAGAACTGATACTAGGGACTGGGCTATAGATAGAATGCTAACATCAGCCCGAGATCAGCGAAGCGACTGGAAGAGCTTACCGTCTTCCGGCCGCGCCCCTACACGTTCCACCAACGCGACAGGAATGACAGGAACAATCTTAATAAGCTGTTAGCCCAGACCGAGGTTCTAGATGTAGATAAGGGAGCTCAAGTCCTCACCATGCCGTAAATGAAAGCATCCTTGGGGTTGGAATGTTAGTAAGAAAGTCCTGTGAATGGCAGCTTTTTAATCGTTAAAAGCACTCACTGTAAAGATGGCAATGCAGACAGTGACCACAATAAATCCCTCCGAGGACCGTACTTTCGAGAGCCATGGCTCTTCCTGTCCCTCTTCCATTGCGACCATGGCAGCTGAGCGCGACGTGATTGAAAATTATGAAGATTGAAGGAGGTGGGGTTTGCCGCGGACTTCGCCGGCGATCAATTCGAAAATCTTCGAGACTTTCTCCGCCAGCGTCCAGCTCTGCCCCCAATATGAAACTGCGAGGGGGACCTGTCGAGGAAACTCAAGGCAAGCAGATGATTTCGTCCTCGCGCGCAATAACAAGCAATCTCTCATTCGGAGATCACGATGGTGACATGTTTGAATCGACACTTCGGTCGCCTCCCGGTCACGTTACTCCCAGCCCTGTGGACAGAGTCCCAGCGTCTCCAGCACATCATTCTAGTTTGTTCATGTACTCGGTACCTAGTAGGAATAGAATCATGTAGCGAATGGAATGTTCCCATCAAAAGGGCAAGGAAACTTGACTCTGATGAGAAGCTAGAAGCATCCAAATAAACCCAAGAAAGTCGTTTCGGCAGTACTTTTAGTAGTTATCAGGTATTCGTACATACAGGGGGGTGTTGAGTGTTATTTGGTGACTTGGGCGAGGAATCACCATTCGAGCTTGCCTATGACATAGGCTTGCGATGTTGATCATAAAGTTCATGTTATCTTGTCGAAATATAATGATAATAGCTGGAGACTTTGACGTGGTATTTCTTTATATCAAATCCTATTGAAAAGTAGCCTCCAAGGCTGTCAAATTTGTACCTAGATATGCAAACTTATCAAAGATTGAGTCTGATAACTAAACCATCTCTTGCTGTATTCCCGGCCGTAACTAACCTAAATGCAGAACTTATTAGGCAGCCGATATGAAAAGCAGTGTCTCTCTTGGTCTAGCCATTTATATGGGCCACTGGTGAAATTGCGCTTGCGCCTATAGACTTTTGAAAGCTCTTTTGAATCCATAAGCTCTAATCTGCCAAATAGACAGACGTCGATCATCCCTTGAAGGTTGTTGATCTGTAGCTGCATGTAGCCATTCCAAATCAGGTTAAAGTGTTATAAACTGGACGCTTCTGCATATTAGCGATCCAATCCCACGCCCAGTCATGTAGAATAGCTTACAATCTTATCGCGTATCATTAGTGCTAATTAAGCATTACATTTCTCCTTTGATTTGGAGCATACGTGACCCATACTAGCTCCTGTCCTCACCACTAGCGACATATACTAGACCACACAGGGTACATATGGATAGATCTCAGTAATACCCCGCTTGCCATTGTGTCAAGTCCAGATATTATCTTTTCGGTCTGTATGTTTCCGATCGGCCCAGATTCCTGCGGCACAACTGTCATTGTAAGGACCAAACGCATGTTAAAGGAAATTGCCGAACGGGCTTTTTTCGAATCAGGTCATCAGGGCAAGA
>KZ118993.1:141537-153480 GCA_002153405.1 Mycosphaerella populi pn0402 | reverse complement strand
GAGTCGACTGGGTGACCTGATGAACTTTCGACTGAACTTTCTAGAAAAGCCTAGGTTTTGTAGGTAAAAAATCGCGATTTCTTCTTGCCTATTAGTTATTACCTTCCTATTTAGGAACTCACCAGGTCATCCGGTAAAATTGACCGAATTTTCTTTATCAATCAGTGGTAAAAGGTGGTAGAAAGTAGAATTGTCCCAATTAGGAAAGAAATTTTGACCGGATGACCTGGTGAACTTTCACCTTTTTTTTTAGAGAAATTTAGAGTTTCCTTAGATAATTATAGGGTATTGTATAGAGATTTGATATAACATAGATTTTCTAGAAAATTCAATCGAAAGTTCATCAGGTCACCTGGTCGATTTCTGCCCTGATGACCTGATTCAAAAAAAAAAAGTCCACCAAATTGAAAGTTCTTTCTATCAGCGATCCCTGTTATCCCGCGGCAGGACTATCTCGCGTAGTCATGATACGCCTCAAAATTCCTGTCAGATTGTGCCTTAACTTGTTCGTTTCTTGAGCCATCCGTCTCCATCGCCTCTTCAATACAAATGAGCACAATAGAAAAAACAACAATAGAAAACGAATGTACGAAGGATAGACGAGCACAGCACCTAAGTAATTTGCATCTGCCTCTTAGAGCGGAGGTGAATAGAATGTTTGATTGAGCGAATAATAGCCAGCCGCAATATTTAAGAAATACATGATCCAATCACGCCATCTAATGCAAATGTAAAATAGAATCAATAAAAGAGCTGTCCGAAGAGGACGGGTATGTGTCTTGCGTCATACTGTAGGGGTAGGAGGCCCTAACAGTCCGTAGTCATACAAAAGAAATATAAGATTTCACGTGAGGGTATTTTTGTTTGTCATGTGCTTGATGAGATTGTAAACCCACGCCATAATCATTCTGGGGTATATTCGTAACGTCGCCAATTATCGGCAACCCACCATGCGCCGGCTTTTGCTGCTTTGCTTAGCCATTCAACAGCCCCAGGTCCGAATTTAAAAGCGACATTATCTTTGAGAGAATCAAGATCGAAAGTCTTGATAGGGTGATCCTCTTGAGGGGCGGATTCCGGGTCAGAGAAACGCCATTCGACCCCAGGAATGAGGGGTATCACGAGGCGGTATGAGTGGGAGGCGGATCTCATGGCCACCATGGACCCCCCGGTATTCATAACAGTGAATTGGTAGTATTGGGTTTCTTCGGTCTCCGCGATAATTGGTCTGATGATGGACTGGCCTTCATACATCGGTAGAAGCTCGCTAATGGCACGACTGCTGTATTCGTCGAGGGAGCCGGATTCCTTGAGTAAATCCAGAATAGTTGGGAGGATTTGAACGCTGGAAACGGATGAATTTACTTCAATAGGGGGAAGTAGGGGGTTTGACTGATATACTTGTTAGTACAGGGCGAAATGCCTCTATCCAAAAGGACACTCACGATAACCAGCGGGACATGGAAGTTTGCCACTTTGGGGTTGTCGTATGGGGTGATACTGTTATCTTCAAGCAAGGAAAGACCACTACGACAAGTTAGATTCCCTACAATTGGGTAGTGCTGTCAATAGAACTTACTGGTCACCCGTCATTATGACAAGAGTTTCGTTGGCAATTCCAGTTTCTTCAAGAATATCCAGAACTTGACCGAACCATTTGTCATTGATACCGATGGTGTTGAGATACTTATTGATATCTTTACTGTTACCACCCCAGGAGGTACTGACAAGCTCGTCGTAGTGCTTTCCTGGTGTATCCCAAGGATGGTGGGTAATCCCAGTGAGATGTGTTATGAAAAGACGCTCATGATCACGCTCAGCTTGGTTGATGGCATCTCTGAAATAGCCAGCGAGGTCGTGATCCGGATAGCCCCAGAAATTGAACTTCTCACCGGGGAATGAAGTGTCATTCTGGTGCTCTTTGTCGATAGACTCCGCAGTCAAGATATTCTCGCGTTTGAATCCAAGAGCAGGCGTTAGGAGGTCTTGGTGATCGTAGGTGTCGGTGATAGATTGCATAAACCTTGGTCGCCAGGGCCAGTCAACAAAGTCGTTGCTTTTACTGTTGTTTGTCTTTGCGCTGAGGACGTCCAAAACATGTGGCATGCAGGGCTGGTAAATGTGGTGCTCGTATTCATGATTAAAATCCATGACTAGGGGTGAGAGACCACAAGTTGTTGCCTCAATACTTTTCAATGTGAATGTTCCGCCTGTGTGAGAATTCGTCGCATGAATACCGCCATACGGTTTGACGGTGCCCTTTTTGTGAAGGCCAGACTCTGTCCCTGTTAGACGCTCCGCAGTGTGGGTTAGGTTAGCCAGACGCTGCTGAACCTTCTTAGGAATGTCGCCTTTGTAAGTCTCCAGAATGCGCTTGTGCATGTAGGATCCATTGCGAAGAGGGAATACATCGTATCTGGTACTCTCCATCTTGAAGACAAGAACGTGCTTAATTTTGAAGTCTTTGCTCTTGATTACATCACGAAGAGGCTCCAGAATATCTTGATCGAGGTTGGAGATGTGAAGAGGATCGTCGGTGGCATTGTAATGTTGATGCTTGAAGTCCCCATTGGAAGATACTTTCCAATCCCGAAACCCCGGCCAGTCTCCCTCTGGTAACCAGTCGAACGAAGGGGGAGAACCAAGCGCAGTACGCTTACCATTCAGGTTACCAGATCCGCCGATGATACTGGCAAGCCTTGTCTTTGGGTCGACGGCGCCGAAAGGCGACAGAACGAGGGTTTGGGACAGGTACGAGTATGCCTTATCCACTGGGCGTAAGATCTGGAGTAGAAGTAGTATGAAGACAGGCAAAATGAAAAGAGATCTTTTGAACCAGACGACCAAGCTGTTCGTGTTGTGAGTACGCATCGGTTGTGGTGGCTGATCAAGTAAGGGAGTTGAATTCGGGATATCCTTTTCTTCCTCATCCTCGTAGTCCCTTGACGGCAAAGGTTCATAAATCTTGAGGTTTGATAGCAGCTTTTCTCCTTTCTTGAACCGACTCAGTCGACTCAGGATGAAGTGTGCTACTGGCCCGAAGATCGCACTCATAACCTGGCCCCAAACATTCATGATTGCTTCAATACAGTTGAATGGATAGGGCGAAGCCAAGAGCGAAATCCCAAGGAAGATAATTTCGACAATAAAAAGCCCAGTTAGACCAGTGAGGAGTGTATTTACTGACGCGGGATCACGGTTGAAGGATCCCGCCTGTCGCCAGTGAATTTCAGCACCGGTAAGGAAGAAGAACGATGTATTAGCTGCGGCCATGACTGAAAGAACGATGCTATAAGAGATCATGAGGTTAGTAACTTTATCCAATTACAGACAACTAAGCAACTTTGAAAGTATCCATGGATGTTTTACCTGGTAGGCACAACGACCAGTCCTGCTAAGATGCGGGCGGATTTCCATTGGAAATTTAGAGTCAAGATATATCCCACAAGCAAAAACGCGATATCTTGTAGGAAGAACGTCGAACTCCATAATAATAGCTTTCCCACTGGAACTGATCCCCAGTGAGCGTATATGTGTAAAAACTTTGCGCAAACGACAGTAATTGTAAGGAAAGAGAACCAGAATTTCCGCGATGTCTCCCAGTTGAGAGTTGCGTGCAGGCCTCGCGCGGGAAGAGCACAGCAGACAAAACTGAAAATTTCTAGAACTCGATTCACGAGCATTCTGGAAGTTTAGCCGTCGAAACGACTAGTGGGAAGTAGGTAAGTCAATATTGTTCTGCCACCGCATGAGATAGATAGTATGGACAAAAGCCTCAAGATGTAGTTCGTGCCAAGGGGACATCGAAGGGGATGATCGACCAGAACTTACTCTGTACAGAAGAAATGAATCTCGCGGCCTGGGCAATCAATCAAATCAATAAATAGAACATGGGGAAACGCACTGGGCCAATAGCCATCGCCCAGACGGGCGGCATAAGAGGAAAACCATCGCGACATGCCCAACCATTAGCAGCAGACAGTGGAGTTCAAGCCCCATGCAGGGTTTCATTCAAGGCTGTTCAAGGCTGCTTCGCACTTCTAGTCATGCGCGACTTTCCCCAAAGAGGCGTGTGGAGATTATCAGGGTCCAATCCGCAGCATCGGGTGTCATGCCATTGGCTTTGGAGGCTCAGCCGCGTCTCGTAAAATTTCAGGATCTGAGCTTCCATGCGATTCCCTCGGTTCCAATCGTCTCTACACATCGCGCGGAATACGTGAGGGAGGCCTTAAAAACGAACGCCTAATGTACGAGGCTTTCTCATTTGTTTGACTGACCACGGAGAGAATGATCTACTAATGATCTCACCGTCGTGTGCACAATGGCCCCATTCATGCAGGGCTTAGGACCAACGCTCGGGTTCTTTCCATTTCCGACACCCTTCGAGGTTAAGGGCCGAGGGCTTGTCTCACTTACTACGGAGTCAGATAGCTAGCTTTCATATCCAGGGTTTTAATAAGGCCCGTTATGCAGGATCAGATCGGGCATACTAGGGGGCACGAGAACACCTGCCAGGAATAGACATGAGCCCTTTTTTTTAGGGTCATTCCTGGCGCCCAGGAACAAATCAAAAAGCCGTAAAGCCGGTGCAGTTTGAGGCGCATGCTTGGCAAAAAGACAAGGCTTCTACGCTAGTGACCACTTCGTTTTGAGGCTGATCCCAAAACACAACGTTTACGTAAATGTCGCGGTGCACGATCTGATCCACAAAGGCTGCGGAGCCGAGGATTCCCTTGATTGGGCCTTCCGTGGGTCATCACCTGCCAGCTCATTCATCTCGGTGCATAAGTCCAAACTGTACGGAGTAAGCGAAAGAGGGAAAATACATGCACCCGGATCCTCTTTTATTGGTGCCATACGATGGCGCAATATGGCCAAACCCCCCGACGAGCCCAGGGAGTGATTTCCTGGAATCAACCCCCAACCACCGCACTTGCATTGGAGCAGCAAAATATACACAAAGTGTCTAGAGGCTTCGATATAAGCCAATATTACCCTGGACATATATCATGTTAATCTGCTAAATCGTTGTGAGAATCGAAGGCCCGGGGAATGGTGGAACTAACTGCACGCTGGGGACTCTTACTATTTTGTTGCCTAGAGGCCTGACTTGGGTGCGGAGTATTGCATGATGAGACATAACGTATCGTGGTGTCAACAGCTTCTAATCAACTAATTTTGGCACAGTTTCATCGACTGGCTCTGTGGTTGAAAGCTTGTTCGGATTAGAGGCAGTGTATGCAGGGGTACGCCTGGATCCCAAGCATTCCTGCTTTCGTGGATCTTCCAGCCATACACAAAATGCAAGCTGGCGCTACACGGCTCGTTGTGCATGTTATATCGTCCCTTTCACATTGATGAAGATCAATTCCTGATTCTGGACTACAAGTTGCTGCCTACTCATCCGGAAATATCAAAGGAATCGTCCTCGCCGTCAGTGCAGCCGGGCGTTGAACCAGCAACACTGCCACTATGATATTTCCCATTGTATCACAAACGGCAGATCTTGGAACACGTGCATGTCCCAGGTTTCTTTGAAGCTACCTTGTCCCTGAATGTTGGAGACTAAACGCTCCTCCCCCCTCACGCCCGCCCATCCGTTCCCTGAGCAGATCTAATGATAATGAACTTGGAAATCCCTAAGAATACAATTTTCATGCCCTTCTTCCTCATGCTACAAGTCCGATCATCTCTTACGAGTCTAGTAGATTCTCAAGTTCTGGTCCGGCTGGCCTGTCTTCTCGCGTTGGTGTTTTTGGCTCCCCGTATCCTGTACAACGTACGTCGTAGATTGCTAAATATCCCAACTGACGGAGATTGCGACCTAAAGGTGTTACCTTTAGCCATAAATACGACCTACATCTTTAGAGGGCATCCCAGTTCACCGGCCCATACGGTAGATCACCGGTGGTCGGATTATCAGCCGATGCTGGACCCTGAACTGCGGACATCGTGATTTGTCCCCCGCATTCTCCCCCGGTTATCAGTTCGGAGAATCCGGTGAAATGTGCTGAGATTGCCGGTGCGATAAGAGCTGCACCCTTGATAGCAAAGATATGGCATGACTCTCTTCAACGACCCAGCAACATCTCCTTCGCACTTAAACCTGCTGCGGTCTCTCATCCCTTCCGCGGTCCCCCCTTTCGTGACAATATGGGCGTTCCCGAGATCACCACTACGCCGACCCAAGGCCCGCCCGAGGACTGCAACAATGCGGAGATTATCAAGGTTCAAAATAAAGATGAGTTGCGTCTGGCCCAAATGGGTATGTTATATCGTCGTCTACTTTATACCTTGATTCTAAGCATAGTCTAGGTCACAAACAAGAGCTGAAGCGCCATTTTTCCGTGTGGAGTTTGATTGGGCTCGCAGCCAACTGCACAATCTCATGGACAGGTATCTGTGCCGGTCCATAGAGTGATAATAAAGTTTCTAACATCATTGAAGGTCTGGGAACTGGCTTGATTACTGCTATCAATGCAGGTGGGCCTGGCGCCCGTACGTTGATTCTCTCGCCCCTGGTCCTGGCACTTGCTAATGAAAATGCAGTCATTTACGGCTTCATTC
Source organism: Mycosphaerella populi pn0402 (assembly GCA_002153405.1). Lineage (NCBI taxonomy): Eukaryota > Fungi > Ascomycota > Dothideomycetes > Mycosphaerellales > Mycosphaerellaceae > Mycosphaerella > Mycosphaerella populi. The sequence goes on along the minus strand of KZ118993.1, from coordinate 146,913 downwards.
TCGTATTTATTCTGCAATCCTTTGTCGGTGCATCCCTTGCCGAGTTTGTTTCTGCCTACCCTGTTGAAGGAGGGATGTACCATTGGATTGCTGCTATCGCACCTCGGCGATATAATAGTTTTTTGAGTTTCGCAACAGGGTGGTGTACGGTCTTTGGATGTAAACACACCAACCGACTTTATTTGAGACCTTTGCTGATTCGATTCTCAGGGATATTCACGACTGCCTCTACGAATCTTATATACGCCACTACTGTCATGGCTCTCATTGCACTATACCATGACGATCTTGTGATTCAGCCTTGGATGACGTTTGTTGCCTATCAAATCCTCAATGTCGTGACTTCGGGTGTTGTCATGTTCGGGAATCGTTTTATACCAGCAATCAATAAGTTTTCTTGTTCGTGCAGCTCATTTAGAGACCTATCAAAGGGAGACTAACTGGAATTCCAGTGATATACCTTCAATTAGCCTGGTTCATCACCATGGTAGCAGTCGCTGCATCTGCGCCAATTCATAACGACAGCAAATTTGTTTTCAGAACGTGGATAAACAATACTGGCTGGGATAATAACGTGATGTGTTTCATTACTGGTCTTGTGAATCCCTTGTACTCTCTGGGTGGATTGGATGGTATTTCGGTAATGATTGAAATGCTTTTGCTTTGGTAGCATTGGGCTAATTATATGGTAGCACATCACAGAGGAGATGCCAAATGTGAGTTCTGGCGGGAAGTAGTTGATCTATATAACAGGATGTTGATATTTTCATAGCCTGGGAGGAACGCACCGCTTGGTCTCGGTATGCCATGACCTTTACACCCATCGGAATCATTGACTGACTTGAACAGCCATCACATTATCGATCGCTTTTGTCACCGGTGTCGCGTACTTATTAAGCTTGATGTTCTCGGTTCAGGACTATGCCTCTCTGGCCGACACTCAAACAGGTTTGCCACTAGCTGAGATATTCCAGCAAGCCACCCGGACCAAAGGTGGCGCATTTGGGCTTGTATTCATGGTTTGGATTGCACTAGGTCCCTGTGTCATTGGATCTCAATTAAGTAGGAGTGAAACCTTCCACTGGAGCAAACTAGTTTCTAACTATTCCATAGGTACTGGACGAGTTCTTTGGGCCTTCTCTCGTGACGATGGGTTGCCTCTTTCGCATATGTATGAATCTCGTGTTCCTGCAACTCACTGCCCATTCTAATTCTACCAAGATGGGCTCGTGTTAACCCTAGAACTGGCTCGCCCCTCAATGCGCAACTATTCGTGGGAGTAATAATTGCTCTTCTCGGTTGCATTTACTTAGGATCTACCACTGCATTCAATTCAATGATGAGTTCAGCAGTGTAAGAAAACTTTCACAAGTACCCCAAACAGTACGCGTCTAATATCCTACAGAACAATCAATAATTTCGCTTTCATTGTCCCAATCTTGACGAATGTTCTTCTCTGTCGGAGCACCATGCAGAAAGGCCCGTTTGCAATGAATTATGTAACAGGAATGACTGTCAATATCATTTCCGTACTTTGGCTTATTTTTGCCATCGTTTTCTTTTCATTTCCATTCGAAATGCCAGCCACGGGTAAGCCTCCAATTGTAACTCTTCTAAGCTATCGATCGCCTTGAAGCTAACTATGGACCGAATTAGTGTCAAACATGAACTATACGTGCGTCATCATCGGTGGATTCCTGATCATCGAAATCGCTTGGTGGATGATTGCAGGGAAACGGTACTCGAAAACAGTCCAGCGAGCGCGTGAGGAAGAGTATAACAATACCATGATTGTCGGAGAAAGCCAGAAGAGTTGACCGTAAACACACTCATGCCTAGGAGCTCACACCACCTCATTCAAGGGTCTGATCAATATCGTTCAGAAAGAAAATAATTACTTCAAGTGTCCATCAAAGTGCAGAGTATTATAGATTAATGGTAATAATCCTACAAGATGGAACATGTTATTACCTTCAATGATAATGTAGTAACCCATGATCCCTTGAGTGATAGCCCACTTACCAACTCCCTCTTTTGAAGCTTACTTGACTTATTCGACCCTTTTCTTCGAATCAACGAGTTATTGCAGTGGAATCGAGGTGCCTATTCAACTAAGTTTCTGTGGTACACTCAAATTCAGCCTCTCCTTGTTCACGACTTTTTCCACAAGCTCCAGATCTCAAGACGTCAGGGACGGTCGTGTATCTCCATGCCAGTGAATTCTTGTATGCCGTGGGCGGGAAAGCGGCGTCGTGTTTCCGCCCGGTTGCGTCGAAGAAAGGGGAGACGAGGCTGTCCCTCTGTGATAGGGACCATTGTAGATGCACTCTTCACCTAGGTGTTCGCAGAATCGACAAAGGACATCGCCAGTGCACGCTTTCTTTCGTGCTTTGCAAACATCGCAGGCTCGTGTCACCTTGCTCCTTTTCCGCGCCGAACGAGATGATCGCATGCAATCAACACTTCGATAACAAGATATCAGGAAGGAATACGCTTGTGAAATTCAAAATAAATTATTAAAATTCTAGTTCGTCTACTTGTCTTTCCACCAACCACCGCTCAAGAAGACCCAGTGAAGGCTTTTGCGTTGATACTAATAGTCGAAACCGTCCATGTAATACCTCCATCGCTGGTTGTCAATCCGCTTGAGGTCGCATCTGTGAGACTCAGGGTGTTGCCGAAAGCAGAATCAGCCGAGTCCAACACGATCGTTGTTGACAGGTACTCTGCACAAGCTGTTAGTTTCGTCGGCTAATATAGGGCTTTGGAGACTAACTATGGGCAGGAACTGAGCTATGGCAAGCGTCATCTTGGCACTCTACTGCTGTACCCCATCCTTGAGCCTTTCCTGAGTCTAATACCGGATTAGCCAACCCCTTGATGTTTAACGAAGCCATACGTACTTGTGGAGAGAAAAGACACCTGCTTTTCGTTGAGAGTCACCATCTGATCATACTCACTTGTTTTGTCGTTATAAACATCTAGAAGTGTTCAAGTCAGGATCATCGACACATGCGCGTACCCATAGCAAAACTTACAGGTCACCATGACATGATCACCAGGATTCGCAGGGACCATCTGGCCTTCAAGCTGACTCCCTGTTTTGTTTAGTACTGAAATATGTATTCCATCATATAGTGCAGAGTGCTGACCTTCAAGAGTGCTTGCCCAGACACACCATTGACCTGTACTTCCTCCGCAGTTCCTACATCATGAGTCAGTAAACGGTTTCAGTGATCAAATAGGGGCTTTCGTCACTCACGACGCAGGATCAGAGAAAGATACTGCCAGTGCTTGGATCAGATCTCCTTTGCTCGTCCCCATGCCAGGCCACAGTGCCAGTCGATCTACAGCTGGCGAGGGCACTTCCGGAAGAATCAATGTAGTTATCGCACTACGAATCCACGAAGATGACGAAACTGGACCTAAAGAGAAAGCAGGTCCAAATCCGTAGGAAGTGGCGAATGTGGCCCCAGAAAAGGCCATCATGGCTGTGATAGCTGCAGTTTTCAATTGGGACATGTTGGTATTATTGACGGTCGACAACTTAAGAAGACGGATTAATTGTTTCAACGGATGAACCTAGATTTATGTAGAGAAATGAGAGGTAGCATGCATCAAAGAAGGGCTTAATCAAGCCAAGATTGTCTCGGAATTCCCACAAATCGTTCAATTCTATACAAGCTTAATCTTATTAGGTTGAAACGCTAGAGTATAGGGATGGGGGAAGGCTTGCCCGTATCTGTCAGACAAGATTCAGACGGATGAGATTTACCCCTGGATATAAGGCATTTCAGAAGGTACAGTGGCCTTTCCAAGACATCTTTATCTGTAATTTGCCTAATGGCCGTCTGGCGCGACATGTAGCGTTTCAGAAAAGTGGGTTTGACTCGGGCGATGAAGAACGGGAAACATCACGGGAACTTGGCTGGTGGAATGATTATTTTAAGCTCATGATTACGATAACGGGAAGCGTCTAGCTATTTTGGTGACTATGAGATGAGAAATCCGTGTCTAGGTCATAATGTTTCATCTGACCCGATATGGAAAGCAATAAGGCTATATTAGTGCCAGTGCTTGAGAATATTCCATTTTACCGGCGAAATATTCCAGACTGTTCACGATAAGCCATCATTTTAACCACCAGGGCTTTTGATATCCATGCACTGAAGACAAAGATCAGGCTGCGAAGGAGAGTAAGTCACGACATTGATATCAACTTCATGTAGATGTCCAGACTCTCAATCACAGGTTCCCAGTCGCTGTCTGGAGAATTGACGTTGCCTGCTAAGTCTCCTTCCCAGCCTGCGTGTGAATTAGTGATAATTCCACCTTCAAAAAGAAGTTCCAATCACTGAGATCAGCCTGGGATAGTAGAGATTGCTGCTCGTCGACGTGTTGCGCAAAGCTTGCGCGACTGCGCAGTTTCATTTACATTAACTCCGTCCATGGAACGCAAGATCATTGCTTTGCCTGCAGTGATTGACAGCCTTTTTCCATTCTTCCTTTAGCACATATCTCAAGATAGCATTCATTCAGTGTGGCCCTCTAGTATTTTCCCCTAGAGCCTTCATCAGTTTGCCAGAAGGGACATGAACTATATTTCTCGACTGTAAGGTAATTAGAATTTGAATTGGCATATTCATTTACTTATCAACTTGGACGTCGAACTAAATGTTCCATTTCTCTGCCAATGCCCGACGAGGGAAGAATACGACTGATATCTCCGCGTGGAACCCGAATATTCAAAACATTTTGTTCTGCATTGAACTCAATCTCAAATATATGGTGCTGGAGGTCTACACTTCGCGCAAATTTCACTATCGTATGCAGCAATCTTGCGAACTTGATCAATACAGGACGCCGGGAGATGTCTCATTGCTTTACCCTGCTCCGTATATCGTGAACTTGGATGTCACTGAAGGTCCACTGTTTCTTACCCATCTCTTTTACAAAACGTGTTTTCAAATCAAACACCCCATTCTGTGGAATACCGCGGCCTGTTCTGGTGATATTGAGTGTATTTATGTGGTTTGCTTTTTCGACAGAAACTGCCCCTGTTTTTGATATTCTGACATCTTGAAGAGACCATAGAGGCGTCCAGTCTGGGGGATTACCTAAAGAAAAGTATTAGAGGAATTTGGTAAAGTCGCGTTCTGTTTGACAGAATGTATTTTCTAACCTGGAAAGATTATTATAAGGGTTTTATTTCTAATCTAGTCCTATGATGCTATGTACTGTACATTTCAAATTCGAATAGACCCTGTGTTTCATGGTTGCCTTGAATATCGTCGGTATGGATTGTCGCAAGCACCTCACCGAGCGGGGGCACTGGATCTGGGCGATTTTCTTTTCTTTTCTTTTTTTTTTTTTGCT
>KZ118993.1:80119-141500 GCA_002153405.1 Mycosphaerella populi pn0402 | reverse complement strand
TCTTTTCTTTTTTTTTTTTTGCTTCGGCTCATATGCATCCTTCCCTTCAGACGTGTACAGTACTTATCGGTGCTGTTGCCACAATACGCCATCTGGGCATTCGAAATGTGATGGGAACAGAAGTGCCGTGGTAGGCGACAGAGCCAACAACTGGAGCCCGGTGAGGTAACTTGGGATAGGAGACTTCAGCATATTAGTGAAGTAAATTTTTCAAATATTGGCTTGTTATCGACCCAGTTATCATTGGGAAAGATGTTGGTTCGCGTATTCTCCATCTTGCGCACAGCGAACAATAAGTAGTTGGGCTGCGCCACCCGTTTGCCGCTGCGTTGGCGTATGTGCAACTTTTCAACATCTGCCACCCAATAAATTTGAACTTGGCACAGCTGAACCTCACGGATTGTGATTTGTGTAAGCCACATCTGTACATTTGGTATGCCTGTGGTGTTGGCTAGGCTAAACGGGGCGCTTGACCTGTGAAAACGCCTTTTCACCAGCCCCTGTCCAATGAATAACTTCTTCCCAATGTGCATGGTTGACCAACGTATTTAAATGCTTTCCTGGCACATTCTAGACATATTCTTCAATCACAGCTCCAAATTCTTTCTAACCTTGGAAATTTTCAAGATGGCTACGAATATACGGTCGGAGCGACTTGCGAAATACTTCGACACATGTATCCACGGAAAACAAGACATCCATGATTTAAACAGTTTCAAGAGATTCCTCGAAGCGATTCTTGATCAAAAAGATGCCACTCTCACCGTGCAACGACTTGTCACAAGTTCTCACGCTCTAAGCGCCCTTCGAAATGGCTTAAGGTTCAACATTACACCGGAATTTATCAATGCTTATACGTCAAGATTCATCCTCTTCTTGAGAAAGCCGGAGATAAAGCTTCTTGGAAGCGGTTTCTTCCTTCAGCAAATGATGTTAACAATCTTGGATCCCCCAACCCTCTGGAATGCATGCATAGATGCATTCTGCACCCACAAATTAGACGCTGACGCTGCCGAGGCGTTCTGTTGGCTAACTACGGAGTTGCTATCACTGCCATCATCGTCCGGAGTCGACATTACGGCTGATGCGAAAGCTATAGTCAACGATAACCTTTGGGTCGATTGCCCCTCTGTGTCGTTGCGCAATCTTGGCCATAAGATAAAGCATCTTCTAGCTATGAAGTCTTCCGGATCGGATATTGTAGCATCGCAAGACACAGTTTTACCAGGCGGCCGGCACGACAACGATTTCGCTGATTTCCGTCGCATTGCGATCTTACCAACTGCAGACGAACTCATATGTAGTGAGAAACCATTCTTTCGAGGAGTAGAGGAACTCGAGCAGCTGTCGGGCACTGAGCGCGTTGCTGCGCACGTCGACAACCAATTCCGGCTCTTACGGGAAGACATGCTTTCGGTTCTGCGGGATGATATTCAGATTGCAAGAGGCACGAAAAAGGGACGACGCTCAGCTTTGCGGCTGGGTGGGCTAGGTCTGGCGGATATCTCTTGTCTCTCTGAGAATCAGAAACGACAGCGGCCATGTACCCTTGGTGTTTTCGCTAAATCTGGTCTTAACAAACTTGTTGATATCCGAAAAGAGAGACGGAAGGAGTTTCTAAAGGACAATCCCCAATTTGTCAAGCACAATGCCTTCGGGTGCCTCATACGAAACGGCGACGTTGTCGCTTTTGCTAAGATTGATAGAAACATGGAAAGCTTGACGTCTGACCCTCCAGTAGTTAGGCTGAGGGTTTTAGAGCACGAGTCACTTAAAAAGGCTATTCTCTTCCTAAAGCTTTACCATGATCTGGAATTCTTGGTCCTTGAGACTCCCACGTTCGCCTACGAGCCTATTTTGAAGTGTCTTCAGGATAAGTCGGAGTTTTCTCTCACAGAAGAGCTTTTCCTTCATGAGAGAGGCGAGCAGGTGGGCCATTCACGTTTAGCTCCTCATGGTCTCATCAGTGATTTGAAAGGAGCATATAGAGAAAATGTTCAACACATTATTAAGACTGCACAGTCCATCACGTTAGATCCATCGCAACATGAATCTTTGTTGACAGGATTAACCCAAAGTGTCAGTTTAATCCAGGGACCACCAGGTATGTAGCTAGCGAGTAATCTCGTTGACTGATGATATGATTAACATGGTTACTAGGTACGGGAAAGTCATTCATAGGGGCTCTCCTTGCCAAAGCTCTCCACGATAACACCAATGAAAATATCCTAGTTATGTGCTATACAAATCACGCATTGGATCAATTTTTGGAAGACTTGATGGACATTGGAATTGAGAATTCCTCTATCGTTCGGCTAGGGTCCAAGTCTACCCCTAGAACTCAAAGCCTGACCGTAAGGGAACAAGATACCACTCGATCCAGATCTCAATTGACTTGGAACATGATAAACGAATTGGAGAGGGGTGGACGAAATCAAATGGATAGCTTGTATGACGCATTCGAGGAATACCGAGGACTATCAGCAGACCCAAACTCCATCATGGAATATTTGGAGTTCGAAGATCCGGAATTTTTCGAAGCTTTCACCATCCCAGTGAATGTGAATGGAATGAACATGGTAGGCAAAAAAGGGAAGGTTCTCAAGTCTGACTATCTCTTCCGAAGATGGATCGATGGGGAATCTCCCAAGCCTTTTACCGATTTGCTCCCCGTCCAATGTAGTAGCATTTGGGACTTGGATAGAAAATCCCGCAGTGAAAAACTCGAGTCTTGGGGGAGAGCTTTACTTGATGAACGAGCAGCATCTCTGGCTGTACATATCAAGATGTTTGATAAAAACCAGCGACTACTGTCGACAGCCTTGGGTGAGACAACACGTAAGTTGCTCCATAGGAAACGGATCATCGGATGTACGACCACTGCAGCAGCGATGTATTCCGAAGACCTTCAAGACGTTTCCCCCAAGATTGTTCTTCTAGAAGAGGCAGGTGAGATCCTTGAGTCGCACATTCTTACGGCTTTGTCGCCGAAGACTGAGCACTTGATTATGATTGGTGATCATCTACAGCTGCGTCCCAAGATCAATAGCTATAACCTCAGTGCAGAGAAGGGTGACGGGTATGATTTGAACGTGTCCCTGTTCGAGAGACTTGTCCAGTCTGGGTATCCACACACAACATTGCTTAAGCAACATCGAATGTGTCCTGAAATCTCGAGTCTCGTGCGCACTCTTACATATCCTAAACTCGAAGATGCCGACAAAACAAAAGGTCGACCTGAGCCGCGAGGACTATGTGATCGAGTGATATTTTTCAACCACTCGCATTCGGAGACCAGCTTCTCTGCAATTGCTGAGAAGGGAGAGGACGGTACGAGTCAGTCCAAGCAAAATCCCTTCGAGGCAGATATTGTTCTCAAGATTGTTAAGTATCTTGGACAGCAAGGGTATGGCACAGATAAGCTAGTAGTTCTGACGCCATATCTCGGTCAGCTATCGTTGCTGAGGAAGACTCTTAGCAAGCAGAACGATCCAGTCTTGAATGATCTTGATTCTCACGACCTTGCAAAAGCTGGTTTACTGTCCAACGCGAGTGTTAATCATTCTAAGCGACCGATTAAACTCTCAACTATAGGTATGTGAAAGAGATGACGGATGATGGCTTATCTTATTGACCATATGAATTAGACAACTACCAAGGAGAAGAGAGTGAAATTGTGATAACTTCGCTTACCAGGAGCAATCGAACTGGCGACATCGGATTCATGGCTGCCCCGGAGCGATTGAATGTGCTTCTCTCACGAGCCCGAAATGTGTTGATCATGGTTGGTAACTCGGAGACTTTTGTCTCGAGTAAAAAGGGAAAGAAGGTCTGGGAGATACTCATAGATAACCTCAAGACCAATGGGCATCTTTATGATGGACTGCCAGTTCAGTGTGAGCAACATCCTCAAAAGACAGGGATTCTCAGAACAACAGAGGATTTTGAGAGAGAGGCTCCAGATGGTGGATGCGCAGAGCCTTGGTAAGTCCATCATTTTCCCGTCTTATTCCTGAATTTATTCCAATTTAATGTACCTAACGATGATTGCTTCAATAGCGGCGTCAAACTAAGCTGTGGACTTCACGAGTGTCCCTCAAAATGCCACCAACTCGTCGACCACTCCAAAATGAGGTGCACCAAGATGGTCAAATGGGATTGTCCACGGGGTCATACACTATCAATCGCATGTTCCATAGTCAAGGGTGTATGTCGATTTTGTATCCAAGAGGATAAGATTAAAGAGCAGAAGCGTGAGCGGGATGAAAAGCTCGAGGCTGAGCGACAAAGGAACCAAGCTGCATACGCCAAGGAGCTCGCCGAGCTAGAGAGTGAGGTCTCACATCTGAGGCGCATCAAGTCCGACGGTTTTACTGATGCAGAACGTGCTCGAGTGTTGGCCCAGTACAAGCAAGAGATTGAAGAACTGAAGAACCCCCAAGCACCGCCCGAAAATGTCATCAGTAACTCTATCTTACTTCCACAAACCCCATCTACTTCCGAGATCAACGGAATCGAACAGGGCCGCAAGCCTCCAGTTTCTGATGATATTCCAGCCTCTGGGAACACACTCGTTAAAACACCGCTGCAGGTGCCGAAGACTGGGCAAGGAATGCTGACGGTGGCTCCCTCGAAAGCGAAGGCGGATTGGGAGTATCAAAAGACCTTTTACAATGCCCAAAGCCGAGAGATCGATTCTTTGATGGATATGATTGGACTCGAATCGGTCAAGGAGAAATTCCTTGTCATAAAATCGAAAGTCGATCTGTTCGTCCGACAAAATGCTGATTTGAGTCGCGAGCGATTCGGGACTGTACTGCTTGGGAACCCCGGGACTGGCAAGACAACAGTCGCTCGACTCTATGCCAAATTCTTGTCGTCTGTGGGGATTATTCCAGGACACAAATTCGTCGAGACAACAGGGTCCAGACTTGCTAATGACGGTGTCTCAAAGTGCCAAAACATGATTGATGGACTCCTCAAGGAGGGCGGCGGAGTTGTGTTCATCGATGAAGCCTACCAGCTCGCTCAAGGCAGCAGCTTAGCGGGTAGTCAAGTTCTAGACTTCCTTCTTGCAGAGGTTGAGAATATAACAGGGAAGGTTGTGTTCATTCTTGCTGGTTACCAGAGGCCGATGGAGAAGTTTTTTGCTCACAATCCTGGGCTTTCCAGTCGTTTCCCGCATGAGCTCAAATTCGCTGATTTTGAGGACGCGGAGCTGATGTTAATATTGGAGCATCACATTGAAAAAAAGTATAAAAAGCAAATGAAAATCGAAGATGGGCCTGGTGGACTTTATTGTCGTATTGTTGCCAGACGCATAGGCCGCGGGCGTGGATCCGAGGGATTCGCGAACGCCAGAGCAGTTGAGAACACCTTGACGAAGATCTCTGAGCGTCAGTCTGAAAGACTAAAAGAGCACAGAAAAGGAAATCCAGTGCCTGCTGACGACTTCTTTCTCACTAGCCAAGATATGATTGGTCCAGACCCTTCTCAGAGCCTAAAATGCTCAACCGCATGGGGGAAGCTGCAGAGGATGATCGGGCTTACAGAAGTGAAAATTGCTGTCAAAGCGCTCACGGACACTGTCAAGTACAACTATGGTCGTGAGCTGAGTGAGCAACCTCTCGTTGAATACAGTCTCAATAGAGTCTTCCTTGGAAATCCAGGCACAGGTAAGACGTCGGTTGCAAAGGTCTATGGGCAGATTCTGGTTGATATGGGATTACTATCCAATGGTGAAGGTACATAATTGTGTGAGCTCTTGATTGAAACTTTGCTAATATCTATCTTAGTGGTGGTGAAAAACCCCTCTGACTTTGTTGGAAGTGTGATTGGAGAATCCGAGAAAAACACAAAAGGCATTCTTGCAGCTACAGTTGGCAAAGTGCTCGTCATCGATGAAGCTTACGGGCTCTTTGGAGGGGGGTCTTCTGATGGTACAGGAGCTCGAACTGACATATACAGAAGTGCCGTTGTGGACACTATTGTAGCGGAAGTTCAGAGCACCCCCGGTGACGATAGATGTGTTCTTCTGCTAGGCTATAAGGATCAAATGGAGCAGATGTTCCAAAATGTTAACCCTGGTCTCAGTCGGCGATTCCCGGTCGACCAGGGGTTTATTTTCGAGGACTTCAACAAACAGGAACTTGATCTCATTCTTGATCTGAAGTTGAAAGAACAGGGCTACGGGGTTACAGATCGTGGCCGTCGTGTTGTTTTGGAAATTCTTGAACGAGCTCGCAACCGACCAAATTTCGGCAATGCCGGGGAGATTGATAATCTTCTCAATGCTGCGAAAATGAATCACCAAAGGCGGCTGTCCTCCGATATTCCGAATGGGAATTTTGACGCTGTTCTCGACGCATTTGACTTTGATAAGGATTTCGACCGCGCAGAAAAGAGCGCCGAGAGTGTTAAGGCCATATTCAAAGATGATGTTGGCTGTGAAGCGATCGTTTCGAAGCTCGAAGGGTACCAGCAAATGGCCAGGAACTTAAGTCAGCTAAATATGGACCCGAAGGATCAGATTCCGTTTAACTTTATCTTCAGAGGGCCTCCAGGTATGAATCATCGGCGAGTTCCTTCAGTGTACAGCACTGATAACTAACCATAGAAAACTCATTGTAGGTACAGGTAAAACCACCACAGCAAGAAGAATGGGCCAAGTTTACTATGATATGGGATTCCTGAGTTCGAATGAAGTAGTTGAAACATCAGCTACGGACTTGGTAGGCCAATACATCGGACAAACTGGGCCCAAGACACAAAAGACGCTGGAACGCGCTCTTGGAAAGATATTGTTTATAGACGAAGCCTACCGTCTTGCGGATGGTCAATTTGCCAAGGAAGCAATGGATGAGCTCGTGGATTGTATTACCAAGCCAAAGTTTTTCAAGAAGATGATCATTATCTTGGCCGGCTATGATCTGGATATCAACCGACTTCTGTCTATCAACCCTGGTCTGACTAGTCGTTTCCCAGAGTCTCTTCAGTTCGCACCACTTTCTCCTGATCATTGCATTTCACTCTTTGCTAGACTCTTATCAAAAGAGAAAAGGGCAATGCTGAGCAATTCAGCTACGGACTTCGACATTACTTGTTTATTAAGCCCCGATATTGATATGGACAAACGGTTGGCGAAAGGGTTTGAAACTCTTTCGACAACCTCCGGCTGGGCCAATGCCAGGGATGTCATGACTCTGGCCAAAACAGTATTTGGCAACACGTTGAAGACGATGCAAGTTTCGAATTTTCGGAAGCTCATTTTGAAGAAAGAGACAGTGATTGATGAGCTTGAAAACATGATTGCTGAGCGCTCCAATCGCGTGAACCACAATACTCGCCATTCTGGATTTGAATGCAACAATGTCCAGAAAATGCTACCCCTCCATACGCAGCCTTCGAAATCCCCCATGGCAAGCAGTAGCTCGGGCCAAAAGTCCAATGCAAATTCATCTAATGATTCTCAGGCTGACGAAATTCAGCAAATCAATAAATACCAGGGGAATCCGATCTCTCGACGCGATGCCAATGTCGCAAATGATGTATGGAACCAGCTGGAAATCGACAAAGGGAAAGCTGAAGCTATGGAACAGGAATTCTCGCGTGTCATTGAAGAAGAAGAAGAACACCAGAAGAATTTGCGCACTCTAGAAGAAGAGCACGACAGGATAGCTCGCCAAGCGGATGAAGTCAGGCTTCAAGCAAAAGAGGAGTTGAAGAGACAGCTTGAGCAAAAACGACTGCAGCTTGAGGTTGAGCGCCGAAAACAAGAATCAATTGGGAGGGAAATTGAGAATAAGCGACGCGCTAGGGAAGAAGTTCACCGAAAGGAACAGGCTAATCAACAGAAGCTTCGGGTTATGGAGCTCTGCATTCAAGGGTATAGATGGATTAAGCAAACTGGTGGTTATCGTTGCGCTGGTGGCTATCACTGGGTGACAAATGCCGAGCTTGACTTAGTTTAGTAGTAAGATAGACCCAATGGGTCACCACAACCTTGGAAGTCGTGTTATCTATGGATAATTTTATGCCACGCATGTATCTTTGTTTTATATTCAAACTCGCTTCAAGTATGATATAGTAAGGCTAAATTTCTGAAAAACAAAAAAAAAAAGAAGAAAAGAAAAGAAAAGAAAAAAAGAAAATAAATGGATAATCATATGGAAAGCCAAGAAAATTCTTGGACCTTATAGCCGGATAAAATCCTTTAGACTCCAAGGTTTCTCATATACATACAGTCTAGTCTAGCCTTCCGCCTTTCGACTTGCTAGATATAATAGGTCTAGAGTAAACTGCCTCGTGTAAATCAGGCAGCCCAAATTTAGATTGTAGCTCGGCTATCATGATCCGAAAAAGGACAGCAAAGGAGTGAATCTGACTCGCTGCTGTAGACCCCACCTCTTACAGACTCGCTTCGCTGATAAAAGACGTTCCATAGGTATTTCCCCATCAAGGATGTCAGATTCAGCGTCAGCAAAAACGGTTATTTCCGTTTTCTTCCAATGAGACTTCGTAAAATAAGCTGTGTGATTGGGCCGTATAAATAAACAAAGGAGACTCTCATAATCTCCCTGGCGAGCAAAAACATGCTCTTATCACGCCTGGTTATTGGCGGATGTTCAGGGGCGGCAAGGGCTTAGTTTGGCACGGGGGGGTTATGGCGGGGTGTGGTTGGCTGGCGATCCCAGGGCTCCACCGCCAGGTACGCAAAGCCAAGCCTTCTGCACGAGTATCACGAATCGAACATTGTCTTCCCACTGGCCCAGAGTCCCCCACTCACTCGCTGCACAGCAGCTACGGCAGCTACGGCAGTAGCAGTGGCCTATTATGTTCCATCATGGCCGCATGTGAGTATGCCGGCATCCATTTGCTTTATTGCATCGGACTCATCCGAGCCATCCCACGTGTAGAGCTGCATTCTGGGGGGAAGCTAGATATAAAACGCTGCGATGCACGCCATCTGGGAAAGGCTTTTCGTTTCTTATTCCCTATTCTCCTTTCTTTCGGGTCAGCTTCATTATGAAGGCAAACACGCTTGTCTCCATCCTGAGTCTCTCAAGCACTGCGCTGGGCGCAGTTGCTGCTCCTCGCGGTACCAAGGAGCCTTTCGGTTACAAGTCTGGCTCTAAGGAGTCCATTGCCAACCTGAAGGACAAGATTGAGAATGTGGTCTGGATTCTTCTGGAGAACCGCGCCTACGACAACATGCTGGGTGGTATCCACCGCAATGGCTTGGACAACGTCGTCAACAACGGCCCCTTCCACAACCCTCAGCAGGTCAACGACACCAACAGCAAGAAGTGGCCCAGCCAGTACAAGGACTTCGACTCGGTTCTCCACGATCCTGATCATTCCGTGACCGGAAACAACTTCGAGTTCTATGGCACATATACCCCCGATAACGAGGCCATTGCCAATGGCACTTTGAAGCCCAACCTCCAGGGGTTCGTGGACCGCCAATTGTCCAACTACCCGGAGATCACTCCCAACCGTGCCGCCCAAGAAGTCATGGGCTACTACTCGGAGGATGAGGTCCCTACCCTGGTTGATCTGGTTGATGAGTTCACCACCTTCAACTACTGGCACTCTTGTGTTCCTGGGGTAAGGCGCAATTGCATCATTGAAAAAAAGGGCACTTCAGCTGACAATTTTTAAAATAGCCCACTAACCCCAATCGTCTGTGTGCTCTTGCCGGTACTGCTGATGGCCATGGTGAGAACGACGATAGCTTCCTGGAATCTCAGATCACTACCCGAGGCATCTTCGAAGTTGCTACCGAGAAGGGAGTCTCCTGGAAGAACTACGACGGCACCAACGGTGCTTTCCTGCCCGACGCCATGTTCTTCGACTGGACCGCCAAGAACGCCAACAGCAGCGTCGTCCCTCTGGAGAACTTCTACCAGGATGCTTACCTTGGTCTCCTTCCTCAAATCTCCTACATCAACCCATCCTGCTGCGCCGGCGACACCAACTCCATGCACCCTAGCGGCAACGTTTCCTTCGGCCAGGTTCTGCTGAAGCAGGTCTACGATGCCGTCCGCGCCGGTCCTCAGTGGGAGAAGACGCTTCTCTTGATTACCTACGACGAGACGGGTGGTTTCTTCGACCACGTCGCCCCTCCCACTGCCGTCCGTCCTGATGAGAAGACTTACACTGAGACTGCTGCCAACGGTGAGAACTACACCCTGGCTTTTGACCGCCTCGGTGGCCGTATGCCTACCTGGTTGGTCTCTCCCTACGCCCCCAAGGGCTACATCGAGAACTACGGTGTCGACCCTGCCTCTGGCGAGACCTCTTCCTACAGTGCGACCTCGGTCCTCAAGACCCTGGGCTACCTCTGGGATCTCCCTGACTTGACCCCTCGTGTCTCCCACTCCCCTGCCTTTGACCACTTGATTGGCCCCCAGGTCCGCGACTCCAAGGAGACTCTGCAGGTCCCCCACACTTTCCCTGATGCTCAGTAGGGGGCTTAATTTTGCATGTACTACATAGATCTTTTTTCTTTTTTTTATCCTGGACGGTAAAAGTTGACCTTCGATGTACATTTCTTTTCACATATAACAATCCTGAATTATATCTTTCTACGCACATTGGGCAGAAATCTAGAGCAGGATGATTAGGGTGCATCTCGGAGTACATCTTATGTGATCTGCCGCACGGCTCCCGAGATGCGGCCCCACTTCTGCAAACCCTTCAAACTAGCGTTATAAGCCTGACTACTTTATTCGAGCCTTTCGTCTTTCACCTTTGCTTAATTTAGAAACTGCAGTGCTATTATGGCTCGAATGGGATCCATTGTCGACTAACAAAGCCGAGTATTTCTCCCGTTGATGCCTAGGCAACAGGTGTGGCTTTGAAGGTCCGGAAGTTTTTGTGGCCTGACGTGATGCTCGGCCCTGCGAGGCAACTGGGCCCATCTGATTGGCTGGTTCGTCTACGACGTGTCGAAAGCTCATCTCAGGGTTTTAAAAAATGCTTCTTTGGTTTTGCAGAACTCGGGGGCCTGATTCCATGCAATGTCAGCCTTATTTTTAGGTGGGCCATACCCCTATTCAATCGAAATTCGGGATCATTGTGCCATCCAGATATGTCATCGGGGTCCTTTCCCTCGCCCCCCTCGGGCCCCGCGGGAGGCGAATAACTGCCGCCCATTTGACTCTCGCATTTGAACCCTCGTACCAGGCAGCAGCTATAAGAGGTATGCGGAACACACATAACCACGCCCTGGACTCCGTATCAGCGGAAGCAATCAGGACATTCTCCTGTAAAGAAGGGCGAAGTAGCACGAGAGGCCAGTAGTAGACTATTCGAGGCTTGCCAATGCTTGTCTGAAAAGCTTAAGTCTAAATCCCAGTGGAGCAGGCACCAGCGTTTCTTTATTAGTCTTGGTGGGCGCTAATGCTGGATGGGGCTGGACCCTGCCCCACTGGCACTGTAGTTCTAAGTATCGATGTGCTCACCATGCTGTGATGCACCAAACATAATTGCCTAAAGAGTGGCTGGGTAATTGTGTTTCCACAGGACTGGAAAACTGCGCCAGGGTCGACCGGGGGTTCGTTCATGGATCAAAGATGTTTTATGTTGCGGAAATCTCGCTGCGCCATTTCTGTTTTCTTTTCTCCAGTATACACCCTGCGCCTTCTGCTTTGAGATCCGCGTCATCGTTTGCTCTGGTTGCTTTGTTAACTTGATTCACTCGACCCTCCATTGCGTCTTTTATCCTCCATTCTTCTTATCCCCTCCTGCGATCTCTGATAATCCTCCACGCCCCCTATGTTCGCTCCACAACCGCGGCCTCTCGAGGCTGTACCACCTATCCTGATCACTGCTGCGTCAGACCCTATGCCCACCGTCATCGATACACCACCATCCCCTCAGAAAGCAGAGAAGAAGAAGAAGCGCGCTCGCCGAGGTCGGAAAGGCAATGCCACCGATCTTCCCGCCAAAAATCGCAAGCCGTTGCTACTAGATGAGCTTGGTGATGCTTTGCTCGACCAGCTCTACGCCCCCAAGTTGGATGACCCATTAGGGGCTACCAGTGCCCCCGTCATCGAACATCTGCGAAGCAGCATTGCTTCTGCCCTCACACCTTCCAACTCCAGCTATCGAAGTGGAAGTAGCCACACTCTCACTGCTGTTGAGAGCACACCAGCCACAAGCTTGGATGACCGAGGCCCCTTGGACCTTTCACCTGCAACAAGTAATTATGTCTCCTCAAATATATGCAGTCGCCCTCAGTCAAAGGACGGCTCATTTCACGACAGCAAAAATGGCCAGGAAAACAGCCAGCAAGGCGGCGTTTTCTCCTTGGAAGATTTCTCAACAATGACTGCTATTCAGCGACTGACAGCCCAGTATGGGCGAGTCGCGAACATGGGAATGTTGGACCACAGCTACCGCTTCTTCGTGAATAAGACTCGCACAGCTGCGCTGTCTTTCAAAGTTCAAAACCGAGTTGCAATTGTTGGAGGCGATCCTCTCTGTGAGCCAGATGCACTCAGCATCAAGAACGTACTAGACGAATTTGCGAAATACCGTCGCCGCCGCCACTGGGGGATTGCTTTCATGGGCGTAAGTAAGTCCTTCGTCGCGAATTATGCCCGTTCCGGTGCCACAAAAACCAGCTGCACCAGCATCCGATTCGGCACAGAACGCGTTCTGAATCCCCAAACCAATGACGTCCTCCTCGAGCGCAATGGAAAACGCATTGCCGTTCAGAATCGTCAACTTCTGAATCCTGAGAAGGGTGGCATCTCGCTCGGTGTCTATGTGCCTGCTATGCATGGCTCGGATACCCAGCTCCAAGAAGAGCTTGTTGCTATTTATGAGGCCTGGCGCACAGAACGTAACCACTCCTCTGGCCCCCAGGCATTCATCACCGTATACGACCCTTTTGCACTTCCTTCCCTTATGACCTTCGTGTACACACGCGGTCCAGACGGTCAAATTAATGGCTTCGCCGCCCTCCGCCGCCTTGGCAGTGGCGGCTACCACATCGATCCCTACATCGCAGCGCCGGGAAGCCCGAAAGGCATCACCGATTTGCTCATCGTGGCTTCCATGGCTCTCCTGCATCGCGCAGGTGTATCATACCTGGGATTCGGCTTCGAGCCAGCGCACACCTTGGCGGACAGGGATGTCACCGGCATGCCCGGCCCTCTGGCCCACATTACCACTGATTTGTACGGGCGCACTTTCCAGCGACTGCCTATCCACGGCAAGAAGGCTTACCACGACAAATTCCGGCCAGACTTTGACCAGGACGCGGAGTTGTATCTCGTTTTCCCGGACGGAGTGCCCGGTCCTCGGCACATGGTCGCTATGATGCACATGGCGAACATCAGCCTGCGCAAAATGGTCTGGACTGATATGCGGAGTTGGATTGCGAAGCGTAAGTCGAAGGCCTTGCTTGTGGAGAAACCGGTCGATGCGGCTGGGGATCAGAAAGATCAGAAAGATGAGATCTCTTCGTGACGTGGCTAGCCTTTCGTCTTTGAGCCGAGGTTCATAACCAAGTCATTCGCTGTCGTTATCGCTTGTAATATAAGCGGGAGTGTGGGATTATTATTCTTTTTTTTTTCTTCCATTTTGTATCATAGCCTGGCGTTTTGCTTTCATGGTGAAGATATCCCTTGGGGATAATCAGTCCGTTCTCTCGAGCTGATTTTCATTTGTTAATTTGTATCTTCCTTGTTTACTCTTGACCTGTTGCTTTTAGCTTTCAAGCCGCGATAGACAGCGCAACTATTTATTACCCTATTCAATCGAGTCATCCGATCTCAGTTCTCAAGTCTCGACGAATACCTTCGGGTTTAGAGCTTTTTGATTCCACGGGGCAGTCGGGTGGTTGAAGAGAGATGTCGACTGCCTTCGAACGAATACTTACTATCGCAAGTGTTGAGAAGCTGGAATGAGAATCTCGATTGAACATCGCGGAACCTATGCTAAATGTGGTGCTGCACAACTCCAATGCAAAGACAATGCCCCTCGTCAAACGAACATATAATACAGACATGAAAGTGAATCGTGGATCCATATTACCCAGGCTACGTGAGTCGCGCGAAGATGAAATCCTTCACCACGGGTGAACTCGAGAAATCCGGGTTCAGGAGAACACAGCTTCAACCATGAGTTAATGAACCGATGAATACTTCTACCGCTGAGGGACTTACTTGAAGAAGTACTCCAATCCAACTCGTCGATGCTCGAGGAAATTAGGGCGGAATTTGACTGGGTGCAAATCAGCGTCGTGCTCGACCGGTCAGGTCATCCAAGACGAATGAAACCGCTTACAGAAAACGCTTTTAGGTGGCAAGGCAGGGAGTGCGCTCTTCGCATGCGGGAAAGACAAAATCAAGCGCTGTCGCAGATCATCGAACTCGGAATACCTAGTGAAGTCAGTAAGTATGGCCACGACTCTCACTTATCCGACAGCGAACGGAATACCTCATGCGAATGACCATCGGGCCTCCCTGCAGTTCATATGCCATTAGTTTTGGATCCTCGCGTTTGGGATCGAATCAATCACCCACATCGAGTGTTTGGATCTTGCAATTCCAGACCACATATGCACCGACCCCCGTTTTCCCCTGCACAACGACATGGTCATCGATTGAGACGCTGCGTGCCCACAGGCCTCTGCTTGTCTCCGAATCGGGATCAACGGTATGGTCTTCCAGTGTGATAAGTGTGGAGCGAGCGAGGGAAGACTGCGACGCGCGGGAGGAATTCCGCTCGTGACGCTGCCAGTACGGCGGGACCACGCCGGAGACAGGACGGGATTTCTTCGAATCGGTGTTGGCGTCGGCGTCGGTGCTTTGCTGAGACGAGGTCTGGTCGGTCAATTGGGGGAATGGGAGGACGGCGGCGTTATCGGGGTCTGTAGCAGGAGGGAACGCGTCGACGTCGTGGTGCGGAGAGGGCAGCGGCCGAGGGGCCGGCATGGCGGCGTCCTCAGACGCGGTGCGCTCCATCCATTAGATGATCGAGAGAGCTCGGCGGGTGCCTGTCTGGGAGCTGCATGGAGTCAGCACGGTGCGAGTGGTGGTTTCGGGGGTGGATACAGCGTGTTCGGACCTCTCGTGCGGGGAAGCTAGTAACGAAGACTGTTGCAGTTTTAGGGGACTCGGGAGGGACTTCAGAGGGCTGGGCGCAAGAGCTGTGCGATCGGGGGATGTGCAGCAGGGACGCTGATCTTGGGACTGGGGGTTCCGAGTTCAGGCGAGGAGAATGCAGAGGATCGAACAGCTTCTTCAAGATCCACTCGGAGGTTCACCGTTAGTTGCGGGGGTGGGTTTAGTAAGCGCTCTTGGCTCCGGGCATAAGTTGATGGCGGCCAATTTGCTACTTCTACATCTTAAACTGTTGCTTGCTGGTATTGATTATGCACTGTAGTCACTCTTTTTACATTGGGCTACTGGCAAATCAATTGAAGTCCGTGAGCTAGAATCAACGTGGCATACCCCGAAAGTAAATCAGATGTCCCCGAGACACGCTTCGTCGATTGCTTTGCTTGTTGCAACAGAGACTGGTCCTGGTAGGAATCATAGGCGATTGGTCTTACCTACGAAAATCAATCAGGATACACAGAAACCATGGACCTCCAACCTTGAAGAGCTATCATGATCAGCCAAGGATCATATATGTCTGCAGGTTCAAGGCTACTTCCGAGGCCATTTTCCCCTCCACTAGGGTTCAGAGCCCAAATCCATTGATGAGGCCCTGGGGTCTACCTAGGTATTCAGTATACATTCAAGTAGCGGTCAACTAAGCTGACCTCGGGACCACGCATCGCGGATGGATGCGCTAAACAGCAGTTCATTGTAGTATAGACCCAGCAGCTTCCAAGGTTTCAAGTTGCCAGGTATTCTCCCCTGTTGCTCGCATCAGCTGCCATACTTGTGTACTAGGCGCAAGTATCACAACAGCATGTGTCTGATCCCAAGCTGCTTAACGTGGCAAACGCTGTCTACGTATCCCGGTCATGCTAGGCGCGTGATGTGTTTGCTTCTCAACCTATGCGCGGCGCTTCTTTCCTTATCTGGGAGTCTCGTTGCTGAGTTTCCTGTCTCTTTCTTCTCTGCGTCTTTGTATCTTTTCCGGTCTCGTATACTCAAGTTATACTACTCGTTGAACAACATACCTTGAGTTTACCAGTCAATAGTAAGTCGATTTTTGACTCTCCACTTCCATTCCATCACGCGACAGGTTCCTACGCACGCGTTGGTCAGTAATGAACCAGTTCCTGCAGATCTGATAACGTCCCATTCTCTATCGTCAACTAACACAAAAAGTTTTTTTAAGCAACCACCAACATGCTTTTCGATTTCCTGTTGATGTTTGTTGCGGCCGCGACGATGGCAAGAGCCCAATATGTGTCAACAATCACCCCAGACTCTGTTCCCCTGGGTACAAGACGTGAGTTAACCAAACTGTCGAAACACGGTGTTTGCTATACTGATACACAGCCCAGAGACATGGTGCCAGTCCCAAAAATCCCAGTGTCCGCTGATCTGTTTGCAAAGCCCCGGAGCATCAGGAACCCCGAAGGAGAATACTTGCTCACCTGTAAGCATGTGCTGATCATGGTGCGCCATGGATATGTTAGTTACCAGTACTAATAATATCTAGGATACTCTTGTTTACCAATGCGTCTGCAACAACGGTCTTTCTCCAAACGCTTCTGAATATTCTCTCACAATGCCATACTACATCTGCACTGAAGCTGCAACTCAGTGTGTCAACAAATGCCAGGACTCCGCTTGTCAGTCTGCATGCCGGGATGATCACCCTTGCGGTGCGCAGAAGCCTGAGCGTGTGAACATAACGAGCACTTCCACTCAAGCTGCTACTACTACATCGATGGCAAATATTCAAGCAACAAAAGTACCCAGTGGAGCCGCATCGCGCTCTGTTCCTGCTGATGGGGGTTACATTTATGGATCATGTGTCCTGATTGGAGGTTTCATTGCTGGATTTGCTATTCTGCTTTGAGCAAGCTCACTCAGGGCTCCAGGGGTCCAGCCGCAGTGAGGCCGAGTCAGGTTTGTGCATGTTGCTGTGAGTGATGTTGAATGTCAAGGCGTGTTTGTTCTTCAAGAACTGGCCTTTCGACCGCTTTTCGTACAGTTACGATCTATTTGAAGTGGCATAATATTCAGCAAGGCTTTAATATTATTCTGTGCTTAGTTGTCTTGCACGAATACGTGAGGGGTTCGTTTATTTCAAGATCAATAATCAAAGCTTGCTACATGATTTATCTCTCAAGGCCTCTTATTGGGGGGTCGGAGGTATGTCGGTTAAATCTTAGCTCGTAGCTGGGTGCTGTCCATCCTCTGTCCTTCATCATCTTGCTCTGCTACCTCCAGGGTAGGGAACTGGGCCGGCATTATCCGACGTGGCGTACTGCCTGGAACAATCGCATACTTGGAGAAATCTGCGACGCCACAATTATTTCGCAGAAAGTCTTCATCAGTGTCCAAGAGTCCATTTACTGTCGCTGTAGGAGCTCGCAGCATCTCCAAAATTGCATGAGAAAAAATAGTCTATGAGAACTTATTAGCCACATCTTTTCCAATAAGAAAACCAAGGGCTTCTCTTACAGCCTTTCGGAGATCCTTTTTATGCGAAGGGTCTGATGCTTTATTATGTTCAGTTGCTGCGGACTCAATCGCCTGTTCCTATTAGCAATCCAGCAGGATAGATGACATCATATAAAACTTCATACCGAGGCAGGCCAAATACTAGTGATGGCCATATCCGTACGGCCTTGACGTATAAAGTCCATTGCCAGGCCCTTCACTAAAACACTCATGCCAACTTTTCCTACGCGAGGTATCAGTATGAAGATCCTAATAGCAGGGCTTGTGGGAGTAGTCCTCGCATACCCATTGCGTAGGCGGTCTTTCCACGAAAGAATCGTGAATAAATAGGAGGTGAGACGACGACTATACGCCCCTTCCAGTTACTTCGCGCAAAGTGTGGCAAGGCAGCCTGTACTGTAGCATATAAACCCTCGGGATTGACTTGTTGCATCAGCCGGAAACGCTTAAGAGGCGTATTTTCCACGGACGACCACCAAATTGCACCCGAGTTGTACACAATAACGTCTAGCTTGCCGAAAATCCGAACAGTCTCGTCAACTGCATGCTGAATCTGTTCAGCATCTCGTACGTCCACTCCAATAGCCGCGGCCCGCCCCCCGGCTTCGCGAATCTCTCTCTCGACGGTATTGACGGTAGATTGCGAAGAGTTAGGATCCGGGGGGAATGGATTGGCTTTAGAAGCGTCTGACGTTGTTTTCGCCGCCAGCATTACTGAATGAAGATCAGTACGAGACATTACAAGTATTGCAGAAGTAATATCTCACCGGCATATCCATCCCCAGATAGATCTACAGCCACTTGACGTCCAATTCCCCGTGAAGCGCCCACCACCAAAGCAACGGACTGTTGGGAAGACATGGTGGAAACCTAGACAGAAGCCAAGTAATGTGATATACTTAACTCCTTGGAAGCATTGACAAAGTAGCAAAGGCAATCTTGGAGTAGGCTGGCGGTCGATTAAATAGTGGTCCGAGGTTATATTTCGGTATACCGTTCCACGGTTACCTGGAAGCGAGATCTTACTTCAAGATATGTTAATCAAGAAATTCGAGGAACAGCGATTTCGATTATTCATAAGGACTCAAACCCCCATCGCGTGCTACATCGCCCGGATGTATTGGGAAACCTAAGCTAGAGAGACAATTTCCTGATTATTCATAGAGGGCCCGAGGCATCGATTTGGCCGTGGGCGCCATCGACGCTCGGACCTTCGTTATGTCATCGAGGTTGTGGCGGTAAACAGAGCGGTCAGCAACTGCCGGAATATCTCAGGTCAACAGCCCCATTGACTGTCGATTGATCTTCGTTCCCTCGTGACAGACAACGCTCGATCCTTATACGCGGGCTAAACAAGCTCTGGACCAAATTCCTTGCCAACAGTACTTCCGCTGCTGATTGACGTCTTCTACGGTGCCCTGAAGAATTTGCTCTCGGGCTTGTGGTGCGTCAACAAGACGCTGATATGGACACCACTATCCCCGATGCGTTTGCCTCAGCGCCGGCAAGTTCATCCGCTGCGAACATATCAAATGGATCCTCAACTATTTTATCGAGAAGTGCAGATGATTCTTCCGTCAAGCTGAAAGTTGATGGTACGTGGCGGCTCCTGCGGGGCTACTAGCCCGCACGTTCACCGACAAGAGCCTCAAACCAGATCAGCGAAGCTAACATTCAGATTAGACTCTCCCAAATTTGACCTCGAGCCCTATATTTCGAATTACTCTGGTATATAAGTCACCGAATAGCTCCATTAAAATTAAGACCGATCTAATCAAATACTTCGCCAGGCCGAACCCGCTTTAACCGTCTCTATCTCATCGGAATTACCTCGACTGTCCTCGCGACTGAAGCTCTGAAGGCCGCAATCCATGAGGCAAAAAATGGGAAGGACGTCGGGAATTACGAAAAGGCAGTTCGTGCCTTGGCTGACGTAGCTCCAGGCGAGCCGGAAGCGTCTCTAGATGCTGTATGGGCCCAAAATGTCCAACGCAGTGCTGGTGTACAAACGGATCGGTTGGAGCATGAACTACGTGGATACAAGAATAATTTAATCAAGGAGAGTATCCGGGTAAGAAACATTCAATTTCATTCTATATTTCAGTATTGTGACTAATCCCACCCAGATGGGCAACGAGGACCTAGGAAATCACTACTACGAAACAGGAGACTTGGTTGCCGCATCCAAAGCATACTCGCGCATGCGTGACTACTGCACCACCCCTAACCACATTGCGTCTATGCTCTTCAAGATGATCAATGTTTGCATTGAGCGCAACGATTGGCTGGGTGTTTCCTCTTACGCTGGGCGGCTACGAACCTCCCAAGTTAAGCCTGAAGATCTGGCTCGGAATCAACCGAAGATGGCCAGTGCGGTTGGTCTCAGTCAAATGCACTCTGGCCAATATTTTGAAGCCGCCAAAACTTTTCTTTCGGTTGATCCCAGCTTGGCGGATACGTACAATGAAGTCATTACGCCCAATGATGTAGCCGTATACGGCGGTCTTTGTGCACTTGCGTCGATGGATCGTAACGAGCTTCAGCGACTAGTATTGGATAGTGCCACTTTCCGCAACTTTCTTGAACTTGAGCCCCACATTCGCCGCGCTATTGCTTTCTTTTGCAATTCCAAATTCCGCCCCTGTCTTGACATCCTAGAGGCATACCGCACAGACTATCTCCTCGACATTCATCTGCAGCGTCATGTGGCCATCCTTTACGGCCGAATCCGCACTAAGTCTATCCAACAATATCTCGTTCCTTTCAGCAGTGTGTCTCTAGACTCGATGGTGACGATTTTCGCTCCAGACGTCGTGGGTGGACAGGCCCGCCCGACCGGAACCAAGTCGCCCTTTGTGCAAGAGCTCATTAGTCTCGTCAAGGATGACGTCCTAGACGCTCGCATTGACCTGGAAAAGGGACTCCTAGTATCCAACCAGACCGACCTGCGGAGCGAGGTACAGGCCCAGGCTCTGGAAAGCGTGCGCTCTTTCAACGAAGAGCTCCACCTTCGCATTCTCCGTGCATCTGTGATTCATGCGGGCCTTCAGATCCCGGCACCAAGTCAAGACAGGAAAGGGTTCATCGGTGGTCCACATGGCAAGATGGCAACTGGAACAGGTAGACCTGCCCCTGGGCTGGCCGGTTAACGGCAATTTAGCGGACAGGGTTGAGCATTAGTGAGATCGCCGCATTGATCCAAATGAGTCATGAGACAATACCCAGAACATCCAATAAATGAAAATGAATTGCTTGAGTATCGGCACTCGCAATTACCCGTGCTCATTCAACTTCGTAGGTCTGCCCGATTGGGTTTTGGTAAATCGCACAGCGCTTAGGCTCTTTGGTACGGTCTCTACTACTCCCCGGTCTATCAAACAGACTTTGTTATGAATCCCAGGAAATGAAAGCCAAGCCGCAGTTAGCGCCCAATATGGCTTGAATGGTGGCCCTTCAATAAGGGTTTTTTGACGTCTGCGTCCGCGATGGGCAACATGAAAGCCACAGATTCTTGCCCAGGATTGGTTTCTTTGTTCACAAATCGTGTTCGATTATCACTCGGTCCCAGAGCCACGGACTTGGGTATTATAAGGGTTCACACCTCTGTCAATTTCACAGTTCAACCTCCCTATCACCATCAGTCTGAGCGATTTCTTTCTTATGCGCCGTGTTTTAGATGCAAAGAAAGACGTGATTTTGTCATAGACGGGGCTAGGGTTCCAATGGGGTCGCTGCAGGGCTAAGCCGCGTCCTAACTTCCCGACGGTCGATCATCGCTTTTGAAGCGCTCAATCAACGAAGTCGTATGACTCCAGTACTCTGGTTCAGTCTGCATAGTCCCCGATGTTAGAATGAATACCGATGGTGGCTGTCGGTGTGCTCTTGGGTCCGGCCCTCCTTTACGCCCCGATACCTGGACGCCGGTCTGCGTATCTGCACAGCGAATTCATTGGGGTATATCATTACCCCAGTCCTACTCTAATTAGCTTGTGAAATTCCTGGAATGGCTAAACCCGCCGGGCCTTAGTACGACATTGGTTTGATTCGGTATTTCAGTGTTGAACAGAAGAAACATCGTCGGTAGCACAGCGTCAAGACACTGTCATTTTACAAATATCAGCAAGACTGGTCTCGTGTGTACCATCTTCTCATATTATGTACGCAGGAAACAACTCCCCCGGGTCACTGGAGGTTAATACGGGCACGGGCATGACTTTTCCTTTGCCGCCTCCTTCTGAATCGCAGATTGCTACTACTTTCTCGAGTGATATTGAGGATGCCGGGAGCCACGCAATGGAGTCATCCCAGGAGCATTACTCACCTAGCTCCATATCAAGGGTTATGCTGGGAGAACCTCTTTCTGTACCGAAAGAACCTACGTCCCCGTCGTCGTTGACTGCACACCTCTTTAATACTTCGGGAGGGGAGTCTCCCATAAGCGACGTTGAGTCCATGACCTTGCCACCTGCTTTAACAACACAACGGTTCCAGACTTCAGGCCTTCCCGATTTGAAGTGTCGTTCCAGTGAAGTAACCCCAGCTTTACCATGTCAACCGTCTGATCAAGAGCCGGAACACGGCTGTAGTTCCGTTGACGGGATACAAGAACACATAGCATCAGTACCCCCTCACCTGCAATCGATTCCTGAGGAGGCAACAGACAGTTCAGAGCGTACATCTATAATAAATCCTCCACATCTGTCCTCTGCCTCACCATCATTACCTCCAACCGCGGGTCCCTCAAAGGTAGCAACAATCAGCAATGAACAGCCGGACCCAAGCGAATGGAACATGTCTGCACTGGTACAAACAGGATTAGGGGACGATTCATTCAATAGCTCTCCATCACTTCCTTTGCCGCTATCGCTGCGTCATATTGGGCCTGCCACGGATTCGATTGCATCTACCCTAGATGATCTGCAACCTTTACAAGGGACAGACGCTGAAGAGGATATTGCTGAAGAAGATAATGCCTCGACTATCTTCACGAATGACAACAATAGCTCTTATTCCGATGAAGATTATTACTCAGACTCCTCTAGCCACACCGCATCATTGCTATCTGATGTGAAGAATTACTGGTATGAAAATGGTCGTCGATATCATGCATATCGCGAAGGCCATTACGTTCTCCCGAACGACGAGCAAGAGCAAGATCGCCAAGATCTTCTCCATCACGTTCGAAGCCTCGTCCTCTGCGGCGCCCTCCACCGAGCCCCATTAGAGTCAACTATCCAGCGAGTACTAGATATTGGCACAGGCACAGGCATTTGGGCCATCGATTTCGCCGACAACCACCCCAGCGCCGAGGTAATAGGCACCGACTTGAGCCCGATCCAGCCCTCCTGGGTCCCTCCCAATCTACGATTCCTCGTTGACGATGCCGAGTCTCCCTGGCTATTCAGCACCAACCGGCCGTTTGACTTCGTTCATGCGCGTGATCTGGGCGGCGCCATTGCTGACTGGCCGCGTCTGCTGCAGCAGGCTTACATACATTTACGCCCTGGCGGATGGATCGAGTTACAGGAGTTTGAAGTGACTTTGAAGTCGGACGACGATTCACTACGCCAGGCTCCGACGTTGTGCGAGTTCCTCGGCCACCTGCATCAGGCAAGTGAGGCGTTTCACCGGCCTATGAATATCGCCGAAGGCCATCGGCAGCGATTGATTGAGGCGGGTTTCGAAGAAGTTAGAGACGATGTGTACAAGGTATGACGGTGGCTACAAGCTCGCGCTTTTCCTTCTTCTTTTATTTTGTCCCTGATTTTTCGGGATCCTTTTTTGGGGGGGAGGGGGGCTTTCCTTATTTGCTTTTTTTTCGTATCCTCTGGACTTGTTTCCCCATTTTCATATTCCATTCCCAAAATCTCTGCTTGTGCCTTTGCCTTCTTTCCATCAAAACTCGACATCCCTATCAGGATATCTTCGACCCAGGTCTAATACATCTAACAGGTTCCCTCGAGCAGCTGGCCTGATGAGCCAATCCAGAAACAGATCGGTCGATATAACTTATGCTCCCTTTTGATGGCTGTAGAGTCTTACTCACTGGCCCTTTTTACCCGGGTTCTTGGATGGTCTAATACCCAGACTCAAATTTTTCTCGCGGGGGTTCGCAAGGATCTGAGGAACCCCGAAGTTCATACTTATTGCAATCTGCACATTGTTTACGGTCGCAAGCCGAAGTATGATTATCGGCGCTTACATTGAGAATTGGGCTGGCAGGAAGACCTCTCCGGGCATGTAGATTCGCGTTTGATTCTAGTCCATTTATATTATATGATTACATGATTGGATGGCCATCCGTATAGAACCTAGAGCATACATAATATTATAGAATAGGAGGAAGAGAAAGGTGAAGGAGGGGAGGGGGGCTGGGACAAAAAAGAAAGCACAGAGAACAAAGAAGGACCGAACAGTGCCACTCTCTCACTCTTCTCCCTTATCATCATTGTCAAGTCTTCATGCTATCCATCACTACCAAAGAACTGGTTAAGTTGAGAACCTCGATTAGGCGATATTTGACTTTGTGACCACTTTTCTCGTCCCTATCGCCCTACCCTGGTGCAACCACCATCATTTCGGCTTCGTGGCTTCGCGTGCATCTAGAGGACTACCGCGAACCTCTTCAATCGCAACCCCACCTTTGTGGTTCCGAGAAGGCACTGCATGGCCCAAAAGGAGTAAATATGGACCTAGGAATCTGCAATACCCTAGGCATTTCTCCCTCGCTCCCATCAGTGTCCATGATGCTCTACTGGGTGTCCTGGAACGCCCTGTTCTGGATTGGATCTGCAGCAGCCCTGGTAAGTTGCATTCCCCGTACGCCCTCAGTTGCAGGTATCGGGCCCCAAAAAACTTTCTTAATCTCCGTATTTCAATCTGTCTTGCATGGCTCTCTTCCCCAGCTTGCCTGGTATCGCCACTCTTCCCTCAGACAATGTCCCTCCTTGCTCTTTTGATTCACGAGAGTTCCTGCTGACCCTCCCTGTTATAATCATTAGGCCTCGATTGGTCTCTTCCTCAGTGCTGTATATCAACTTCACTGGTCGCCGCTTCGTCGTTACCCGGGCCCAAAGCTCTGGGCCATCTCGCGTATACCCTTGCAGCTGTCAGTCTTGCGCGGCTACAATCACTTGGATGTGGCCGCCTTACATGAAACATACGGCCCAGTGGTCCGGATCAGCCCTAATGAGCTCGCTTTCAATACCTCCAAGGCTTTTCAAGACATCTATGGAGCCCGGTCGGGGGGCTGCTTTCTAAAGGATCGTAGTCACTATTTGCCTCCAGCCAATGGTGTCGACCATCTTGTTTGTGCTGTGGATCATTCGGTCCATGCACGCCAGCGGAAGCTTCTTGTGCATGCTTTCTCGGACCGTGCTCTTCGAGAACAAGAAGACCTGATCCAGGGCTACGTGGATACTTTGATCAGTAAACTGTATCTGGAAATCAACAAGGGTGGCTCGGAAGCTAGCGTCGATATTAAACAGTGGATGAACTATACGACATTTGATATCACTGGAGACTTGATGTTCGGCGAATCTTTTGACTGCCTGAAAGAAAGTCAGCTTCATCCATGGATTCAACTGATTTTCAAGTCTATGAAGGCTCTTGCCATTGCTGGGGTGGTACAGCAATTTTCCCTGCTACGAATGTTGCTGACTTTGTTGGCCCCCAAAGAGCTCACCCGCATGGCTAAACAACACTTCGATATTACTGCGCAAAAGGTGGACCGTCGACTTGAAGCACGGATTACTCGACCGGATTTTATCTCTGCATTACTACAGAATGGGCTTAGTGAAGACGAAGGGCAATGTCTGGACGGGGGAAAAATTCTGAGCAGAGCAGAGATTCACTCAAACGCTTTCATGTATGCTGAAAGGTTTGAGATCCGTCAATTGGTTCCTGTTAAGCTAACACAATTGGCGTTATAGTCTCATTATCGCCGGAAGTGAGACAACAGCGACGCTACTGACTGGCTGCATCTACTATCTATGCACCCATCCCCTCGTGATGAGTCGACTCATCTCCGAAGTTCGATCCTCGTTTTCCGTCAAGTCAAGTATCACATTCCGCAATATTGCTACTCTTCCGTTTTTAGCTGCGGTTATTGAAGAGTCTTTGCGTATGTATCCACCGTTTGTCACCAGCCTGGCTCGCACTGTCCCCCAAGGGGGGTCGATGGTCGATGGTCAATTTGTTCCAGAAAACGTATGTACTCGTTACTAAGTTACTTCCCCTGTTCTTCTTTTTGTTTGTTTCTAATAATCAATATAGACAGTCGTTGCCTGCCACCACTATGCTTCATATCGATCTCCCATGAACTTTGCTCTTCCCAATGAGTTCATACCAGATAGATGGCTTGGTAACAACATTCGCTTCGATGGAGACGATAAAAATGTATTGCAGCCCTTTAGTCTTGGGCCTCGAAACTGCATAGGGAAAAGGTTAACCTAGCAAGCTACAGTCATTTCCACCATATCACTAACAATTCATCTATACAGGTTGGCCTACAGTGAGATTCGGCTTATTCTTTGCAGGCTACTTTATCATTTTGATATAACCTTGTGCCCCGAAAGTGCCAAATGGACGAACCAAAAGGTTTATTTTTTGTGGGATAAGCCTGCACTCATGGTCGCACTGCGTTCTCGACATCATGGATGCGAGGAACAAAACGAAGAATTCGCTTAAACAGTGTTGCTTTGCGAGCTTCTATCGAAACGACTTTTAGTCTAGACTTTCAAATTGAACGGGCCCGAATAATCCTTTGGATTCCTTTGAATATTTTTTTCTGCACTCCTGCAGCGGCTCGTTACCAATTCCCGAGTTGTGTCCTGGCTCTTGTGCCGTATGAACTATTTGTTTTCTTGCGCTGGCGGAAATGATTATCAAAGACTCCCATAAAGCCCCGCCCTTGTTATTACTCCTTAAATTATGAATACACGGCATCTATTAGTTATCTGAGGCAGCTTGATAAAATTATGTTACATAAAAATCAAACTTGGGCATTTCTTATAATAACCAATGTTACCAGACACAATCGGCCATGCGAATCTGCTATTCCCTCTAGATGGAATATTCTGAGCCGACGATTCTCTTAAAGTCTGACATGACATCCATGGATACTCCCAAAGCAAGTTACCCATTCCATTCTTCCTATGCGTCGCCAGCATATATGCACATTTGGCTTTATTGTCAATGAAGTAAACCCCGCTTCCAACAACTCCACTGCTTCCTTTCATGATTTCCAGCGGAATACTCAGAGAGACCCCCTCCACATTTCCACGGCCGTATGCTAGTGAGATCAAACAAGCTCGCATAGTGATTGGTGCAAAATGACTGAGGATCCGTAAAGTCGCTAACTGCATATAGTTATACGAGCCTAGATGGGAATTGATCTGCATTTCAATTCAGATGCACCTGTTATGCGACGCTATTTTGCTTTTGAATCCCATCGTATCTCGCGTTATAATTGACAACATTCAGCTAGCTTTGGTCTTTCGACAGGAGGATTTGGTATCATGACGAAAAAAAAGTTCGTTTATATTTTTTATCAGCCTATGGTCCAGTCAACTTAATCATGTTTGACTAAATCCTTTCTCAATTAACCAAATTCTCAATGTTCTTTCCATGGCTGGAGCCCTCTCTTGCGCCCACCAAAATTCCCTTACAGGAAGGAGCCGTTTTGTAGCTCGGTAAAAGTGATAAAGGAGTAAGAATGCGTACGGATCACTTTGTTCAACCATCGAGGCGAATGGGCCATGACATAAAACTGGGAAAGTCATTATATAGCGGCCCATTTCCTTGAGAAGAGGGGGGCTTGTATCCACGGATATAGGTGGCTCTGCCTCGGGGAGATAGGATAAAATAAGACAGAGGCGAGTTACAGCTGGCATGTATCCATCTTGAATGATATCCGATCTGTCCATTATAGTGTAATCTGTGACATGATGCCAGGGCATTGAGATGGCTAGATCATTGCCCCGAGTGAAGGAAAGCGGCAGATCCACCCATCCTTGATGAATAGGTTGATGGTACGCAAACAGTGTGTGGTGTCTTGCTAACGTGGCACTGTCGATTCTTGCGGCTTTGACAAGAGCGTCTGTCGGGTTGTGCAGCATATGAGGTCTAAAAAAGGACCTTTGATTATGTAGTTCCGGTACGTTTCTCAAGAACACTTGCTTCAAGGTCGAACAAAATGCAAAAAGGCGGTCTTGTGCTGGTTGAAATGGCGAGGTATTGTCCGGCTGGATGGAGACGTAGTCAGGATTTGCCCATACTTCCACTTGAAGAAGAAGCGAAGTCGCTATGAATGCGTCGATGTGAGTTTCCTGGAATTTATGGGCCACCTGATGGCGTAAGCCAGATAAAGCACGACACAAATGACAGGCTGCTGCCACTGAATGCTTAGGATTTGAAGGCTGTAGAGTGGATAGATGGCGCGCCGCAACACAGAGAATAGCATTCATCAAAAAGTCAAATTTAAAGCTTAGCTTGGCAGCGCTCTCCCATGCTTCAGGCGCAATTATGAGAGTCTTCATAGTTTGTGACTGAAAGTGATGAAAGAATTCCAAATGGGCCATACTCGAGTCGTTGTCGCTTCTCCCTTGAAGGGGAAGAATTGGCGCAGAAGACATGGATTGGATCGAAGGCTTTCCAATGCGGTTTTGTATGCGCTTGCATGCCTCTTCCCTGCGCACACAATTTGCGCATGGCATCTCTTCATTGCACTAAATTTGTCTATTAGTTTACATTGGGGACTTCGGGTTTAGTGCCAGCCAACCTTAACTCGACGTTTTCGACAATTTTCACATCCCGCTTTAGACTTTTTGTGCGATCTTCTTTGTCTTGCTGGGTCCAAGTCCACTAAATTTGGAATTTCTAGAAGCATACCACTAGGTCTTGCCGAGGAGGACATAATGAATGTGTTGGTGAAGCTTCCTGAGCGATCAGGGCGATCAGGTCCCGACGAAGGAAGGTACTCAGTTGCGAACATATCGAGACCATCAAACTTCTAGGTGGCCTTCCAACCTAGCAAGGAATTTGATAAGGACGGGGGGAATCTAATACGACTTCTTGGGTATGGGACAACCTAGAGGCTCTTTAGTTCTTGACCTGGGATCGGGATCGCCACCTCCAGACCTACGTAACTCCAAAAAGCTTCCAATGTCCACCTGGGCACCTGCCACTTTGGACGATAGCCACAAAGGTATGCTCGAGAATAAAGTAGTCGCCGTACTACATTTCTTCCTGGTGATATCCCAAGTGCCTGTTTTTTGGTTTTTGTCTTTTTTCGAAGAGGGTTGACAACAAGCCAGTGGAACGGATCATGGAGATAACAGTCTTATATCCGATAACACGATCAGAAACACCAACATTATTGATTTATGGAATGAATCCAGCCTCTGGCATTTCAAAACTTGTTACTCCTTCGTATGAAATAAAAGGCCCATCGTAACATCGTGGTATCAAATCCAATCACTCTGGAATTAGCGCCCCGCCGCGAGTGATCTTCGGTAGGCTGGCAACTAGCAAATTGGAATAAGTGTTTTGACGAGCTTGTGAAGCAACACGCCAAGCATTATGGCATACAACCTGAAGCAAAGAAAGCGAGTCAATGCAGAAAACGCGAAGAAACGATGCAGAAACTCAGGCGTAAACAAAGATCTGGGGAGGGGAGAGAAGAAAAGAAAACAACTCGATTTCTACCTAAATGTTGATGTTGACTAAACTACGTGGAGGGGGAGCTGCCCCTATCGCACGACCACAAGGCCTTCTTCCAGTCATGATAAAAACAGTAGCGATGATCTATCGATTTGATACAGGACCAGCGTTGACCCTATATTTATAGCTGAGGACAGTCGATAAGGAGTTGATACTGAAACATAGTAGGACCTTGATCTCAATTCTAGTTACTAAGACTGATGCTTGAAGAAAGGAGAATTCCTTTTCCGATGCTTGTATCCTCTTGCTGAGATCGACGATCATCGAGGATCTCAGTATTATCCTCCAACCTGGGGGATCCATGATCAATTTATAATGACGTTGGGGGCGCTCTGGAGGCTCTGGGGGACCGAGCCCTAATTAAACAAAGGGTTGAACAGGGGTTTGCGAAGTGGCCCGCAAGGCGTTTTCCCCACCATCTTCTCTTCTGGGGCCGACCCTCATTCCAACGCTCATTCACAAACTTGATAACTTGTGCAGGTTATCGAGTTGTCCGCGCGTCCCCGACAGCAACCCTGGCCCTCCTTTAAAATGGCTCTGCGGTCTCGCCCATGGCCGGTTGGACTCGGTTGATGAAGAGCAACCAACACATTACCACATTGGCAATAGTGACTTCTGGGCACGCCGGTTTCCTTTGGGCGAGTCCGGAGGCTAACGCTGGATATAGATTAGTGGCCCCCATGCACACCCATGCACGACCCCTTTTTCTGGGAAAGAGGTCGTGGGAAAACTTCTGGGGCACTCAGGGCCCTCCCCTGACGACCCGCTCGTTCCTGGCGTGTCTGGGCCCAAACCCGTTCTTCTGCTAGCTGCTCGACTAGCGCAATGCACAATTTAAAGATTCTCCAATCATTACCGCGCTCGACCCGCTGGCTGCCCTGGCTATGCCTATCACAGACACAGGAATCGGCCCAAAAGGGCTCTTCGTAAATCTCGGAAATCCGGGCTAGCTCCGTCGCACCTGTTTTATCACCCGGCCCTCCCTTTTGCTTCTCCTTCTCTCAGGCTTCATCTGTTCTTTGCCCAAATCGCAGGCGCTCCGCCGTCTTTCCTTTCTCCAGTCTTTCGTTAAACTCCAGTCACTCATTCTATACCGCTAGTCGATATTACTTGAATTTTCAAGTCCAGCCTACTTCGATACTTATACACTCATTTCCAAGAATCAACATTCCACAATGCGCGCTCACGCTTACATTCTCTTGTCCGGCGCCGCCGCCGCCTACGCCGGCAACTCTGCCAACCTTCTGCTGCCTGGCTTCCAGGGCCACGACCTGCAGGCTAGCTCTGTGGGCTCCCAGGGCGATGCCACCACCTACTTGGTGACCTGCCCTACTACCGTCGCCTCCTCGGCCTGCGGTATCCCCGGCAGCGGCATGACCGCCATCGCGGCCCCCACTGCCGCCCAGCTGCTCAATGTCTACGACGGCAAGACTGCTTCCCTCTCCTGCAACGTCGCGGGCACCACCTCTGCTTCTTGCTCCGCGCAGGAGGGTACCGTCACCGTCACCCACACTCTCGGACCTAAGGACCTCAACTGGATGGACGTGACTCTCAGCACCTCCTCCACTCCCACTCCCACTCACACTACCCACACTCACACTCCTACCTCTACTTTCACCCCGACTTCGACGGCCACCCCCCAGTCCTCGTCTTCGACCCGCGTTCCCTCATCCACCCGCATGGTGACCAGCTCTACTCCTCTGTCTGGTCCCACCGGCGCCGCCCTTAACCAGGTCACCGCTACCGGTGCCGGCTCAACCGCATCTGCCTCCGCTACCCCCGGCGTCAACGGTGCTGCCTCCTTGACTGGCAACGTCTGGGCTGTCGGTGGTGCCGCCATGGCCATGTTCTACGCCCTTGCGTAAACGCCTACGCTTCTGCTGTTATCTTATCTTATTTTTTCGACGATTCTATGAACATATAAGTCTTCCATGAGCCTTATATTGTTGATTACTTCAGGGTGTGGTCAACGTTATTCTAATGGGTGTAATTCATGTAATTCCCTGTGAACATATATGTACACATCTACTTTTATTTCTTAATGATTGATACCTTTCTATACCACAGCATGATCCAGCGCCGGTCCCTGTATTTTGTTTTCGTTCAAATCACTTTGTCCATCATCATTACCCCCCCTCCCAAAAAAAAAGAAGATCGATATTTGTAATCGTAGTAAAGATTTGTCACGTCATGCGGGATCCCATGACAGCATGCAAGGCACACGCAACTAAAATTTGATAAGCCAAGCTAGTACATACGCGATGCAATAAAATTGAAATACGTATAGTTCAGTGTGATTGGTATGTCTACATATCAGGGTAGGGGAATGGCAATTTGCTTTTTCCCTCACAAGCAAGAAACAACAGCATCGACCAGCGTGCCACCAGTGTGCCAAGAACAGATTCAAACAGACAATCTCGGCACAGGCGAAACATGGTTCAAAATCCCGCAGAGGATACCCGTTAAAAGCAATATTCCGTTGAAAGCAGCCATAATATAGAATGGACTCCCTGAAGACGCCACGTCAAAAAGCCACCCACCCAGCTTCGTTAGAAGCAGAATTCCAGCCCCTCCGTACAACGAGTACACGCCAGCAATAGAGCCTTTGAGGTGAGCGAGGTGTTCAAGCCGGTGGTTGAGAGACCTGGCGATAAGGGGCTGTTCTTCGTCCGCTGCCCTGTCTTCAGCATCTGTGCGCGTATCTTGTCCCAAGCCTTGGTCGGTGTAGATTTTGTGTAGCGTCTCGTCGTCAAGACTAACCCACAAAATACCATTGCTTAGCACGGCCAGGCTACAAACGATGGCACCAATCTGGCTGATCCCAATCAGACCCATCACAACGAATATACCGCCATTGCCTTCCGGTCCCTTGAACTGTGGGTTTGGTAGCAGCGCAAAGGCTATATAACCCACCAAACCCACGAAAGCTGCGACTAGGAGTGGTGAGTTATATCGGCGGGATTTATCAGTTAGATACCCAAATGCAGGTGCGGCTATCAGTGCGATCAGCTGAGACACACCCGTCAATATCGAAGCAAGGATGTAGGCCTTCGGACAAGCGCGTTTGATTTCTCCCAGTCCAGACCCAGGCACCGGCTCGCGGTCTTCATCGCAGAGCCCGGATGTGCGGTAGTAGTGGTTCACGGCCAATGGGATAAACAGCGAGATTCCTACAGAAGATGCCCGGGCTACGAAGCCACCCACGTAGCCCAGCCCAATGCTCCGGTTACGGAAGCCCAGCAACATAGCTGTTGTCAATTGCTTCCGGTATGGTAATTTGGCCGGCTCGACTATCCCAGACGATGGTTCATCTGCTTCGTTTGAAGCATGTGTATTCCATAGCGTGCTCCAGCCTTTTTCTTCTTCTCCAGGCAGATTCCGGAGACCGAAAAAGCTGACCACGCTGATAATCAGCGCCACGGCAGCTACAATGTAGTAACTTCGCTGCAAGGCCTCCGATGGCGAGAAACCGACTCTTTCGAAGCGAGCTGGAAGAGGTAGGAAGATACCCAGCGAGACAAGTGCACCACAGCCCGCGAATAGGCCAACAAATCCCGAGAGGCGTGCTGAGGGAGAGGCATCGGATTCGTTGGCCGCCTGGGACTGACGGCTATTCTCTCGGTCTTGTGTGATTGTCAACTCTGACGAAACAGATGATCGATACGCTTGACGACGAAAAACTTTGCCGGTCACAGTGGGCAAGACTGCTGTGACCATTGTAGATACAGCTGAACCGCCGATACTGAATAGCAATCGGCCAAGGAGTAGCTGCGGGTAGATATTCGTAGCCTGTACGAGTGCCACCAGTGCGACTGCAATCACAGCATAGCCTACTGCGCATACCTAGAGCTTTATCAGTCACTTGTGGGAATCTTTGATTTCTATCCAGCCGCACATGCTGCGTCGAACTAGGAGGTACTTACATGACGCACACCAATGCGATCAGAGAGGACTCCCCACATTGGGCACGCAGCTAGTGCTAACAACTCATCAGCAAACCCCAAAGTTCCAACGGCATCACCTTCACCTTCATGGAAGCCGATCAAATCAGTGACCACGAAGGAGATGGAAGAATTAATAAACACTAGAAAGGCGATAGAGAAGGGACAGACCCCCAACAAGTAGGTCAGCGTCTGGCCCCGCGAGGCTGTGAACAATGCGGGAGACGAAGTCATCGCCGTGGAGGCATTGCTTGATGATTGAGAGATGGAAGAGGTGCGACGATCGGCAAGTTTACGCCTGTAACGAGGCGGGGTGTACAGCAACTGGGACGCCCGGCAGGTCTAGATGCTGAGTAAGCACAGGGGTTGATCTGATAACGCCTCTAGAGGGAACGAATTCTGGGCAATTCGGTCAAACGGTCTTGTATACAGGGGGCGCTGGGGCTATATGTGGTTTATATATGTCTAGGATGAGAACAGCAGGTCTGGCTAGATGGGAAGATCTATCAAGTCCGGGAGGCGTGCCATCCTGGTCGTATGGACGAATAGATCAAAATAGAAGGGGCTTTATACGCGGGTTATATCGAGCTTTTCTACGAGGTGCTCGATTATCCTAATAGAGCTTTTAAGGTTCATACACAGTAGGAATACGCTGCTCTCGAGAATAATTCATCAGTGAGCTCCTAGATCCCTGTTGACCGCGAGATCTTTGATGTGCACAATGACGCGTGTGGGTCAGTTCGGAGGTCCGTACTTGCAGAGCACGAACAAAGGCTTTGAAACATCTCGAGTTCAGAAGCCTCCCACAATTGGCTGTAGCCACTTCACTGTGCATATCCAGACCCATCCAGTACTGCCAGGGTCTGTAGTTGTCTCCTCACAACTGCTCTGTGACAAAGGCCACCTGGGCACCCTGCCTGCTGACTAAGATGCGGAGGCGGGCCAGTTATGTGGACAGCTTACCCATATACTCACTCTCTCCCGCATTGATGCTCTCCGTCTTTCACTCTTCATGACCCAAGACCTTGCGCGTCTCGGTCGCCCGTCATGGTCATGAGACTAACCGCATATTCCGGGGTATTTCTTGTTCCTTAACCCGCGAACTTCCTCTTGCTGACTCCTCACAGGCCTCTGTGGCTCTGGCCACTGGCGTGTTCTTGAAAGCGCTACATCAAAGAGCCAACTTCTACGCAGCATGCGTATATCTCTCTCAGAGTAGTGCCAATCTCATGGTATGCCCTCGGTCATGGAGAATTCTTTATCTCTGATTTCAATCACTAACAAAATGATTCCACTGTCTTTGAAGATCCTCTGGAACTTAGGCTTTCTTATCACTGGATTTGTCCTCTTTTGGTTTCAACGACTTCTTTACGGACGCCTGCGCCCAATCGAGAGCGAACAGCTATACGAGCGCGCATGGTTCGCAGTTACGGAGACATGTCTGGCCATGACAATCTTCCGCGGGGAGCTTGGTGGGTGGTTTCTAGTCATGTTCGTCTCGCTCTTGGTTGGAAAGGTGTGGGGATGGATCGGCGAAGGACGAGTTGAATATCTGGAACAACAGCCGCCCGCAAATCCACGTCTTTTCCATATCCGCCTAGCCTTATCCCTCGTTCTCACGGTCCTCTTCAACGCCTCCATGATGCGCTACTGCGTGAAAACGGTTATCCATCTGGCGAGACCTGATATGATGGTGATGTTCGGCTTCGAGTTTGCCATTCTCACCATCCTGTCAACTTCGACTCTCGCACGATATGGAATTGCGCTGGTGGAAATCTACATCAATCATCTGCAGCTGAAGGCTAAGATCGAAGAACGCCGAGCCGAGATTCGTACTGAACGCCTGGAGGCAATTCAAGCTCACGCACGTGCCGGGGAGGCCTCACCTCCAGCCAACTTACCCAATCCGAATGATGTGAATGAGCTGGAGATTGATATTCCCGGGTGGGAGGAGAAAGGTCGTTGGGTTTTCTATCTCGATCTCCTGACCGACTTCGTGAAGCTTCTAGTCTATCTGACATTCTTCGTTATCCTTCTTTCATTCTACGGCCTACCAATCCATATTCTGCGCGATGTTGTCGTTACTATTCGCTCTTTTGCTCGCCGCATATTGGACTTCCTCCGCTACCGAAATGCGACCCGGGACATGAACGAGAGATATCCCGATGCAACACCAGAAGAAGTTGGCACAGAGGAGGTCTGTATCATCTGTCGCGAAGATATGACTTCTGTCCTGCCAGCTCAAGATGCTGGTGATGCCAATGCGCAACCTGCGGCAAACACTGCCCGTGTACCTGATCGTCTACGTCCAAAAAAGCTTCCATGTGGACATATTCTACATTTCGCATGCCTCCGGAGTTGGCTCGAACGGCAGCAAAACTGCCCCACCTGCCGACGGCCTGTGCTTGTAGCTGCCGCTGCAGCTGCCCGTGGCCACAACGCAGCTAACAATGGAGATGGACAGCAGAATATCCCCGGTGGCAATCAGGCGCCGGGTCAGCCAGATGCACCGGGTGGGGGTCAGCCCAGAGCCCGGGTGTATCAGTTTGGACCCTTCCGGGTAGGCTTTGGCGCCGTACGTGGCGACATGTTCCATAATCTTCACCAGCAAATCCATCAAGGGAACGCTCCACCGCAGCCGCCTGCAAACGCCAATCCCCAAGGTGCCCAGATTGGCTTCGGCTTCGGCTTTGGTCGCCGCCAACAAGCGGCAGGTCAAGCTGCTCCGGGTCCCGAGCCTTTCCCTACTCCCACTCCTACCGCTACCACTCCTCAAAATCAGCCGACTGCAATTCCTCCAGCTCACCGCAGCATACACGAACAATTGAACGCGATCGAGCAGCAGCTTGCGACTGAGATTAACTCGCTGCGTATTGCTACAGAGCACTATCGCTCTATTCATTCGCTTCAACTCGCAATAGAACGCATTCGTCTCCAACAAGGCAACACTGCTGCTCCAGCACCTCCTTCAACAGGGGCTACTCACTTGCCAGCTGGCAATTCTACAAATGAGTATCGTCAACAGTTATTTACGCGTCCAGGTACAACAGCTATTCCCGCAGGTGACCCACGTCTCCCCGAGGGTCTCGTTCTTCCTGCTGGATGGAACCTCATTCCTGTTCAAACTAGCCCCGAAGGCGCGGAGCAAGGCGTTGCTCCAGCCCCAACCAATCCAGAAGCATCAACGGCTTCCCAATCTACCGAGCCTTTATTCACGCCGCAGGTTTCGGCTGATATATCTACCGCTACTGGCGAGGGACCTGCTCACGCAGCTACCACCCCGATTGTGCCTATCCCAACAACACCAACAACGACAACAGTCAATACAGAAACACCCGTGCCAACTTGGGGCACAGCACCATCAACGATTCAACGCGCAGATTCTCCATCTCAGGAGTGGACGGATGTACAACCAGAGCAAGCTTCCTCCGCTATCCCGTCAACCTGGGGCAGCAGCACTGATAAAAAGGGAGGATCAAGCACAGAGACTACGTCAGATGGTGTAGATAAAGGAAAGGCCAGGGCTCCTACAGTGGAGGAAGCTGATGATGAAACGTAGATCACGAAGATTGACATTACCCACTTGTTTTGAACACTTCTGTACTTTTCCACTTCGGTCATGTGCATAACTATCTCGGTTTTTGTTTCTCTCTGGTCGCATCTATCTCCATTTGGATCAGCGTTGCATGGCGTTCTCGAGTAAAATATCATACCCGGTTTCCAGTCTTTTCCCCTCTCACCTTTTTCTTGGTGCAGACCTGCTTCCAAAATCCCTAGTACATTTCTCGAGTGAATGATTAGACATGATGATCACGAATAAATCCTCTACCGCCAAGCAAAAAAAGCCAATGAAGGAGATACAGCGTATTTTTTTAAAGGATGGTCACATTATGTATATACTGGCTTTTGACAGACAATTAACAAGCGAGGTATATCAAGTATAGTACAGGTCCCAAGAGGAGATTCTATCTGACATTTCCAGTAAAACCACCAACTCCCATAAAACACATGCAGTTTAGCAAGGCGACGCCCCGTTTAGCAAAGCAAACAAGGGATGATAATATACAGTGCGGTGCGTAAAGCCATGACTCGGTATATCCGGGGTTCTTGCTCATGACGACGCTCCCACGAATCGAAGAACAAATTCGTACACTCCAAGGGTGATAATAGCCGACGGGATCGAACGTGCCATGTGAGGCATCAATCCTCCGTAGAGACCGGCCATTCCCTCTTCTTTTGCGATCAGCTTGAAACATTGTAGGAGGCCGGTGTATTTAGGGCGGCCGTTCTCCATTGGTGCTTGACGAAGTCTTGTTCGAATGACCTAGAAAAAGAGGTCATAGGTTAGCATCATGAACACTAATCCGCACATGTAGTCGCATGACATACCTCGTGTGGATACGCAATCAATGCGGCAGCAAACTTGGCCGAGCCCGCAGCACCAGTTGTACTGATCCAACTTGTGATCTCCTTCTGTGTCGCGGTATC
The DNA here is from genome assembly GCA_002153405.1 of Mycosphaerella populi pn0402. Taxonomy (NCBI): domain Eukaryota; kingdom Fungi; phylum Ascomycota; class Dothideomycetes; order Mycosphaerellales; family Mycosphaerellaceae; genus Mycosphaerella; species Mycosphaerella populi. The sequence continues at coordinate 103,744 of KZ118993.1, read as the reverse complement.
TTTGCCATCAGGCGAGCCAAGAGACTTTGCAAGAATGACCTTCAATCGCTCATACAGGACGAGGTGAAGCGCAGTCTCGACTGAGCCGAGATAACTAGCGCTAAGACCCTTGTAGAGGCCTCTGATTCCCTCCTGGCGCAGAACCTGCTGCACACAGTCGAGGCTGTTACGGTAGCGACGGGTTCCGGTAGTTGTTTGGGCGCGGTCGAGTTGCAGCCGGGTCTTTACAAGCCAGATTGGGTTTGTGGCTGTGGCTGTTGCGAATCCGGCGGAGATGGCTGCTTGTGCGTGGATAATGGTTGAGTCTTCGCGGAGGCCCAGGACGTGGGCGCCGAGGCGCTTACAGTTGCCGTAGACATAGAATTTGATTGCTGTTGCTGGAACTACACCTGCCAGGCTGGGTCCGAGGCCTCGGAAAAAGGCTCGCCAGCCTTCTGCCTTGTATATGTTTCCAATTATTCGGAGCGTCTTGTGGTTTGTGTTTGAAGGAATGGCTGTGGCTGTGGCTGTGGAAGAGGATCGGGAGGTGGGTTGGTAAAAGTCGGATTGAAGACGAGTTCTCAGGACATCGAGGGGGGATGTGACGATTGCAGTCGCGAAACCACCGGATCTTTTCGAATTGTCAGGAATCGAACGATAAGGAATGATGATTATTGCAAGGTCTACTTACGCGCCAGCTAGCAAATGGACCAGCGGATCGACGGCCTTTTTAGGGGCTGTTTGAGAGGCCCTCGCGGGGATACTCTCTTGAACGGATTGACTGTGCATTCTATGGCTTTGCATTGCGGGACATTATTGGGCGTAATCGTATATCGAGGATAAAGGAGAATGCATGTCTGATAATTTTCAACGCGCCGGGCGGTCACGTTCGATAACTAATCAGCGATGGCCGCCTGGACGATAAGGCACAATTCCGGCTATCTCCGTGGCTCTGGGCAACTTCCTTCTCTCATACTATCCTGAATCAGAAGCAGGGCTTTGAAGAACAATTATCAAGCCTTCCAAGGTTGCTGCTGAGAATTTTCAAAGCCAACTCTTTAGTAGACTTCTCGTATAATCCAAATTATCGAAATGCTTCCTAATGGATCTGCCACAATCTCCCCGATCTTATTACCGTAATGGCCCGACGTCATCAAGAAATATTTCAATGAAATTTGTAAAAGACAGGTTAATAATATATCGAAATGACTATCTATTCAAGGACGATGTGCCCTCGCGTTCAATTCCAAGCATTTTGCTCAATACCTGCCCCAGTTGGTCGCCTTCAACATGAAAAATTAGAGATTCGGATATTTCCAATACTAACTAACAGGCCTGCTGCCCTCCATCTATATATTTACTGTATTGATGGATTTCGATCCCCTCTGTACCTTCTTCGGTCACTTCAGACATCAAAACTGGCTTCCGAGTATTAAATCGACCAGAAGTGACTGTGGTAGAACTCGTTGTAGTTGAGTTCAGAAGAGTCTTTCCAGATCGCCCGCTAGAAGATCGAAGTTGAGACCAGAATCCACTTTGACCAAATCGGAATAGGGGCCTTAGATTCGGAAGACAGGCGCCGACTATACCCACAGCGCCTTCGAGGCAGGTCCACATAGCAACCGGGGCTTGATTGTCTGCAGCAAGTAAGGGGTGTATCCGGAAATAAGGGCTCGCAGAAAACTTACATGTAATATCTGCACCAGAGCGTGTGAGTCCGATCATCACCCATAACCGCACAATATCGAAAATCAGAGTCCTGTGTTGCGTTGTTAGCAAATTCCCGAGGAAGCTTCATAAATCGCGACTCACAAGCCCCCGACCAAAAACACTCCGGAAAGAAGGAGCTTTTGATACTTGGACACGGGAAGTCCTATCACCACTTTGATTGGCATGAGAAGAATTACCAGATCAGAGAAGATGTTGGGAATTTGCATCCCGTAGTAGAATGTCGCGGCATCAATGCAATATCCATCAACAGAAGAATCCCAAAATCTGTTTACCGGAACGCAGTTCAAAGTGCCAGCCACAAAAATGGCCACTGCCCAAAGAATAACAAAAGATGCCATCACGTTAACTGCCAAAAGTATGTGCTTCACAGCAAAAAGTCGCTTGTAAAGTGCCAAGATCGATAGTTTTACAAACGCCACAGTTCCGGTATAAACGAAAGAATTGGACCAGCCAACCTACTCCGGTCAGCTATCAGAAAAACACATGCTGAATTCCACATTAGCCTACCTTCAAATAAACCTCAAGGTTTTTAGTTGGGATCATATCCATATGCGACCCGAGGCCATTGAACAGAACTGAAGTTTCATCAGCACTTGATGCAGAGATTCGCGAGGGTATCAAGTCACGTACGAATCGAAACTCCAATAGAGCATCCATATTTGAAAAGCTAAATAATCATGTATAAGCTTCGAGCTGATAACGGCATAAATGAATGTGAAGGCTTTACCAACGCAACCAGAATCAAATAGTCATCCAGATACAATTTGCTACCAGTGAGTTTTCTCGCCCAGATACGTAGGATCACAGCAATTGTTGGTAACGTGAATGCAAACACGAGGGAGATTTTAACAGATTGCCGCAATTCCTCATTTGGATGTTCAAAGTCCCCTGGAACCCACGAGGCATCCGCAGTTGCTTGATCGGAAGGCATTGCAGAATGCAAGCGAAGCGAGGCCTGCGAAAAGAATATAGCAATAAGAAATAAGAAGGTTTGGTGATTTGGAATTATGGGGCCACCGTTACATAAATATAGTGAACTAAAGTACTTGTACTCCATGATAGCTTGAGCTGTATCTATTGATGTGGATCTGTCATACGTTGAACTCTAAGCCTGCTTGCTTCCGGGGCGACAGGGCTGACATTCGCCAATCATATGCTTGACCAAGCATGGGGTAGGAGATATATCCCTCCAAGGCAGGCGGTTAGACATCAATACAACAGCCAACGAGGTCGATAGCGTCCTATACTAGATGCAGGGGCTTCCAATTCATGGCATGGTGTTGGGAGTCCAGGACCGCGGCCATGCAGGCCCAAGCTATAATAATGATGTTTGCCAGCCTGCTTAAAAAGCCTAGCGAGCAACATGGGAAAGTAGAAGTATCGAAAGCTACCACATAATCACCGCTAACAGCTACAATAAAATAATTTGTCGAGGAGAAGTGATATGTCATATCTTATAATGATAACAGCCCAGAGTTCTTATGCTCGCTACCCCATTTTTTTTTCTGGAAAGTTTGAGCCCTGGGGTGTTTAGGTTTTTAATATATCGCAAACATGAAAAACAGAATTCAGTTTATCAAGGAGAAAAGTTAAATTGCGCCGTTAGTATCCCATTGAATATGCAAGGGGCATATGGAGAGTACATACAATCCAGGCCTGTGTAATGGCGCGGGGTGTCAGACAACCTCTAGAATTGATGTATCATATCAACCCTGGTGCTCCGTCTGTTTGCGAAAAAACCGTTGGGATCTTCTTGAAAACACTAGTACCACATGTTCCTGCCTCAGTCCTACGTGTGAATTTTATCATTGACAAAACGACGATGTCGGCTGGAATGAGCCGAGTGCCTAGGGTTTGGCCACAATGCCGGCTTGGGAGACTAGGATTATGATGTAGTAAGTCTAACTTTCGACCTAGTTCTTGAACCCAGCCCTTGACTAAATTGAGTCAAATGCTCAAGAATTTGGCCTCGCTTTAATAGACTAGAAAATATATTTAAGATTTGCTTGATTTTGCCTTCTCTTCTCCACCAGTCAATTTGTCAAGCATGCAGAACCTTTTTTTGGGGCTGGCGTAAAGTCACACACAAATCATTTATGTGGGCTGATTGTTCTAGAATGGCTTATGGACATATCATACTTAGCAAGCCCTACGTAATATTCGATACAACCTGAGGGGAGTCAAAGCAGTGCCAAGCGAGATAGACCTTGCCAAGCAGACGTGTGGGCTATCGCATTACAATGTTGGGTGGATCTGAGCGATGAAAACGCTGATGCCAGAGCGACGCCCACGTCCGGACTTACATACCCTTTCTTTGTATTTGAACGTACGAGCTCATCTTCCGTTTTATATTCCTGTGTATGTTCGAATACATGTGACAATGTACACAGGCACTATCAATTGCAGCATTGGAGAAGTCCAAAAGATCTCATGTGCGGAGCACTTCTAGTCTTATCCCCTGGAGAAGCACACAGTCCATACACTCGTATATCGGCCCGGACCCGTACGGAGTAGACTGCTGGAGAATCTTGTAAGACTATTCAGCTTTAGCTTGTTTTCGGGACTTTTATGTCATCGATCCCCTCCCATTCCCAAGGGGATCTTCAGGGGGCGCAATCAGGACAGAGGCGCGGGACTTGCGCATCTTTACTTATTACGGGTGGAGCCACATTCACGTATCAAGAGTCAAATACTACTATAAACTCGATGCATAAAAGTCAGGAGGATTCGTAAAGACGCAGATGGAGATTCGATGTTATCAAGAAATTCCGATGCGCTATGCATCCAGAATACAGCGTAAAAGCGGACTTGGGATCGACGTTGTCGTCATCCCTTCAGCCGTGTTTCAGCCGCTCATTCGCTCTGGAGTTCCGTTAGACGTGGATCAGTCCTCCAGGACGGCGACTTCTACATCCTGCAACACCCCTGCACATCCACATTCCACGCCCCAGGCAGATTTGTTGTCCCTTGCCAACAAGGTGCTTTTGCAATGGTGGCCTTGAGTCTTGCGTGAGTGACCTATCCAAGCTGGCATATGCACATGCGGCGTGACGACTAGGCTAACAGTCATTGTATGCGACAGTCCAAATCCCTGCCTATAACCAACACGCTGGCCTCCCATGATTCTCTCACGGCGAGCGGTGCTCTTCATCGGCCTCGCTTTCATCGCTCTGCTCTTCGTTACAGCCCGCCAATTATCGCATGCATGGACTAGTGATATCCGTCAGGTCGTGGGCCTGGGCGAGTTCACGTACTCCCCTGGCGCCAATCGGACCCATGCGTTCAACATCACCGCTGGTCAAGGCGGCAAGAACGTATACGCCCCGCAACCTAATTTCATCCCGGGTGTTCCCAAACCCCCTGGCGAGGAATACTCGAAGGTGCTGGTCGTCCCACGCATGACCAACGAGGACACAAGCTGGATCGCGGACGAGCTCCCGGACTGGGGCACTGCTATCTACGTCGCCGACGACCCCTCAGCACCCCTCCACCCTCCCAAGAATAAAGGCCATGAAGTGATGATCTACCTGAGTTATGTGATCGATTTCTACGACGATCTCCCCGACGTCGCTGTATTTATGCACTCCCATCAGAACGCTTGGCACAACGATGAGCTATTTGACGGCGACGCCGCAGAGATCCTCCGCCGCCTAAGCATGGCCCGGGTGATGCGGGAAGGTTACATGAACACCCGTTGTCAAATGAGTCCTGGATGTCCCGATTGGATGCATCCCGGCGCCGTGAAGCAAAACGAACAGAAACAAGAAGAGGTTATGCTAGCTCGCGCATGGAGCGAGCTTTTCCCCGACGAGCAAGTCCCGTCGGTGCTGGCCCAGCCGTGCTGTGCCCAGTTCGCTCTCTCGCGCGATCGTATTCGGACTATCCCCCGCTCCCGCTTTATCTTCTACCGTGACTGGCTTCTGCATACTGATTTGTCTGATTACATTGCTGGACGTATTTGGGAATACCTTTGGCAGTATGTTTTCACGGGGAACTCTGTTGTTTGTGTGCCAGAGCATGTCTGCCTGTGCGATGGGTATGGCGTGTGTTTCGGTGGCTCCGACGAATTCCAGCACTACCGAGATGTGGCAGATGAACGCAACTACCTTCAGCAGGAGCTCGCTGATTGGGAGTTTTTGGCTGATGATATTCAACAGGCCTCGGATGACCAACAATTGGACGAGACAATGGACTTGAAACTCCCGCCGCTGGGTCGGGAAGGAAAGATGAGACAAAACACTGAGGAGAAGGAGAAGGAGGCCAATCAACTGCTAGAGGCCGCGATAAAGCGTGGCAGAGATCCTCAAGCTCGAGCTCACGAAGCCAATCGCCCTTGGAAAGAAGGTGATGGCTTCTAAGGTGATATCGAGATGTGTAGAAGAAATCTCACTTGCCATTTAACCAGTGGTTCATGGGCAATTTACCTCAACATTTTTTAGATTCTGGCTCTCCGTCTTACAGAGCACTGCTATCTACGAAATATAGTCAAGAATGCATATAGACTGCGATCCTCTCATGTACAACAATCCATGTTCCTGCGTTATTTGAGCGAGGTGCTTGTTTTCCAATTATCTTTGAGCAATATCTATGATTTTCTTTCCATCTACACATATTTCAATAATCAAGAACCTTGAAATCGAGACCATCGGTGCTGCTGGCAGGGGGTCGGGTCGCATCAATTTGAACACATCTATCAAAGATGTACGTACATTCAACCCGGAAAGCCGGAAAAGGTGATGACTCAGCAAAAAGGTTTGCATCTGCCGGGCGAGGACCAGTTTGCCTCTCAGTCAAACTCGTCAAACAAAGCTCGTTGCGATCACTATCTTCGCGAGTTCGCTTTGGCGCTTCTGGTTCAAGCGCCCCTTTGGGGTGTTACTTTGAGAGACTGTGATTCTGCCACCGTCTCCCCAGCACCCTCGCGACTTCTCGTGTCCTCCCCTCCGCGCCCCGTACCAATCGCAAACCACACCTCTGATGTGATTTCCACTCCACGCCAAGATAAGAGCTTACCTAGACGCACATCGCCACCCCAGAATCCAGTCGCGATACTGGGTTCTGGGACTTTTTGCGAAAAGAAAGAAAAGAAATAAGTGAGAATATTACGCGAGGCGTCAATCACAACAAGCGCGATCCAAAAAATCTACGCGAAACTTGCTCCGCAACCATGTCTTCCAACACTGTCGACGAGAAGTTCTCTGTTTCCTCGAACTCCAATGCGCACTTGGATCCGAATAGTAGTTACACACCTAATGATAGTCAACTTGCCGGTCTTGTGGAAGCTGCAACAGCTGCAGCATCAGCAGGCCACGATATTCAGCAATGGACCGCTGCATCTGCGCTCTCCGCAGCGAGCAATCAACAATTGGATGGATACACTGCCGATATGCACCTCGGAGATGACGGATTTGGAGATGCGAACTTTAGCGCTCCAATAGGAAATACGCGAAACGCACGAAATCAGAACGATCATACCCAGAACTCCGGACTGACGCGCACCGGAACGAAGAAACGAAAGAGAAATGATGACAATCTCGACCCTGCGCTAGCTGGAGCCGGTATCACTGGATCACAGCAGCATAGCGCACACTATTCCCAACCAGGATCGCAAGGGTACAATGGCGATAATATGGATGTTCATGCCGCGCCGCCTCAGTCGCTGCCAGAAGCTCCCGCAGGTGTACACAGCGCTGCAGCGTTATTCAGACAGCCATCGACTAACAAAAAGCATACTCGGCCACCGATGTCTAAGCTTTTTTCATCTTTGGAGTTGTCGCCTGAAAATTTCCTGTATCTCCAAGCAGCAGCCAAGGCGTACATGCTGGATGATCAACACCCCGAACGGCGCGACTGTGTTGGACAACGGGGCAAAGGCGACACTGAAATGGTCAAGTTGCGACTATTGAATTGTGTTCGGACATTTCTTGAAGCCGAGGGCAATGGCGAGCGGTTCTTCGGAGAACACGTAGTGAATGAGGGAATGGGTCCTCGAGCTTATATCTGGCCTCGCGATCAGCAAAAAATCATCTCATTGGTAGTTCCTCTTTTGAGAAGAATGGTGACAAACGAACGACAGCGCCAATACGCTATCGAGACTCGCAAAGGTGGTGGGGACGACCGTCGCCGGACTCAGAGCAACGAAGCTTTTCCGCAGTTACCTCAGTTCTCGCCTGATCATTCGAACCAGCTGAGTTCCCATGATACTCGTTCCCATGAATTTACTCAAACTATGCCACCCCCACCACCTCCAATGGCTCAGGGTCCCACAGAATCTATTGATCCGAACCAGCCCATCGATGTGGGCTTCGCAGATCTCCTGGGTGGTTCCAACATGGACTGGGGCGAGATTTCAAAGACTTACGATATGTTTAACCGTGATCTCGAGCTCGACAATCTTTGGTCTCTCTCAGGTCTCCAGCAGCCTGAGTGGCGTGGTCTCGTGGCAGCAGTGGACAACCACTACCACCTCGTACACGATGGTGAATACGACGCCTGCAACGGCCCTTGCGAAGATCATTACATCGATCGCATTATCCATTCAGACTCAACTTCGAACCTCCCCTGGCGTATTGGAGGAGTCTCGAATTCAGCAGCACGCGATGACTTGTAAGTAGTAACATTCCCAGCCATGCTCCTTTATGTTATTTCTTGGAGATACTTTGCTAATACTGTGAAAAGTGCTCGGAGTATCACCCGTGACGTCTCCCGAATTGTTCGCGACAATGCAACTGGCAGACACGATGGTCAACAGGCCAACAACGAACAAGCTCAGATTCATCATCACCACCACCACCACCATCATCATCAGCCACCACCTATCGGTTCCCTCCCAAGCGCCCCGAGCATTAGCACTAGCGCATCTCCATCAACCACCAACACTGATAACCAAACCTACCTTCATGTCAACATTCTTCAGCAGGGAAAACGTATCTTACCGCGATTGGATATACCCGCTGGCCAGTTCCCGAATGTTGACTTATTCAAGCAAGCTATTTTGCGGCGCTATGCTGGGCAAATCCCGAACACGGATAAGACTGATTCCTTGGACCAGACTATGTCTTGGAGCATAAAGGTCTGGCTGCCAGAGGGCCTTAATCAAGTCGGCAGTAGCAAGGACTGGGCTGTTGCTCTCTTGACTGCGGACACTGTGGATTGGATGGACGGCATTGTCAAAGTTCTTGTGGACATTGAAGGAAGCATCTAGCAGACGAATTACACCTCGACATGTCTATCTGTTTTTGATTTTCGACCTGCGACTTCCCACACTCGAATGTCACCGATTTCCCCAATCTTAACTGGAATAAATGTACGAATACTGTTTTACGATGATGTCTTGGGTCTTCGTGCTCATGTTTTCTCCTCACTTTCTGTGGTTTCGTTCATACCCTCTTGTGCTCCCAGGTTACTTCTTGTTACATGTTTTCAATTATCGCAAATGTCCTTTGACCACCTACTTCACATAGTAGAAGCGAAATACCAATGAATCATTCCCATGATGTTTAAAAGGGTTTCATATATTGTAGGGTAAGTTCACCAAAGGCCCCGAAAATGGAAATTCAAGGGACTCAAATCTATGCGCCATATAATATCCAAAACCAGCTGGACAGTAATAATAGTTGGAAACAATGAAAACCATGAAAACCATGATCGGTATCAAAAATAAAAAAAGAGAATCAGCTAGCCACAGATAGCTCTCTAGAGGCCATCGCTAAGGAGGTTCTATTTGTTGTGAAGGAACAAAGTCCGTAGGGAGTCCCAGTGATCTGAGTCCGCATAGCTATAAGAATACCCATATTGATTAGCGCAAAAGCCCAAGAAAGACAACGATGGCGAGTTAAGAATATATCAAGAAATGGTCCTATCAGGCGGGGAAGAAAGAATGAAACAACACAACAGGGCGGTTGTGCCGCAACGACAACGTACATGTAGACCATGCTACTCCGCAGACTGGAAACCAGAGTCTCTGGGTACCATCGGAAGATATACATGACAAAAGCCCATGAAAGACTGGCGAACACAGGCCAGGCGTTCTCGTAAATCTTGGTTCGAGCCTCGGGTGTGATGAGGGGCGAGAGAGGGTGCATGTTCGGTTGAACGGCAAGTTCGGCGAGGGCGAGCATCACGCGCGCAAAGATGTAATAAACGATCTGGAATGAGGTTAGCACAGCCTCAAGCTTAAAGATCAAGGGCACCTGTGGCGATTCCCATACCTGCTTGCTAATTCCACCTCGTTGCCGGCCAAAGACCGCATATCCACCCAGCAGACCGGCGAAGAAGCTGTCATAGCGACCCTCCTTTCCAGCTTCCGAGACGTTGAGGTTCCGAAGGAGGATCATGGATGCCTTGTATATGACCGCGAAAGTCGATAAGTTTCGCGCATGTTGGCGTGTGGCATTGAGGACGAGCTTAACCTTTTCCCGAAAACTACATCGTAAATCGCCGTTAGACCGAAGGAACTTGAGGATTGGACCAGGGCGCAAAGCCAAGTGCGCAGGGGTGGATATTATACGTACGATCCAGATCGGAAAAGAAAGATCATCCTAAAGCAGAATGGAAGTCCTGTTAGTTTGCCATGTCCGTATCACATGGATTGCTTGTGATCGTGAACCTGGGGGACGTACACCAGCGCATGCGGAAACCGCACCTTCGATCCGTACACAATTCCATTGCGTGCGCCTTTCACAAGTGATAGCAATGGGGCAAGCTCTGGATTGAGGACGAGACTGTCCAGGCGAGACTGTTGGGAGGTGGTCATCAGCATACAGCAACTTGCATGTGCTTTTTTCCCGCGGGTTTTCTCACTATGAGTGCATCCATGGCGTTGCGGCACCTCGGCTTCCTGGACTCGGACAGAGAAGCCTATTGCAAGTACGGAACGCGGCGAGGAGTCGAGAGAACGATGAGGTTCATAGGTAGAGGGAAGAATAAGAAGAGACGTGGAGGGGGAAACGCGGCACTGTCTCTCGGGTACGATAGACTGTCAAAAGGGACCGAGGCATGTGGTAACGGCCCGACGTCATTTCCGCTTTGGTGATCATCGCCGGTTAGTACTAGTCATCATTTAACATCAAAGTCTGCAGAACAGCGATATTGCACAGGAGATGACTGGTTTTGAAGATGTCATTATACATGGGCTGGATGGGAGATGAAATCCATGGATATTAGCAAACCCTACTTAGGAAAATTATTGAGGCCGCTAAAGCGCCATATATTTTCTACGAGGACTTGGGATGCGCTGTACGAATGGTCACCTGACTCCGATGTATGAAGAGGTCTACGCTCTTCCTGATTGTAGATTATGGGACTAGTAGAATCCATAGATATCCATTGGCTGTTCTGCATACTAAGTCATGGTATGCATCTAAGAATACACAGGAACGTACTTGCCCATATGCTTAGGTTTGTTACTGTGTACGGTCAAATATATTTTTACTTGGTATGTATTTTCAGAAGTTAACATACTTTTCTATGCTGATACTACATAATACCATGCACGACTCGTAGAGGAAGAACATAAACCCTAACCCACCCAGGTTAACGCCATGAAGAGAAAAGAACCAAGATGCAAGGACGTCAGATCTATTCAATGCGAGCCCGCTTGTGGCCATCGCCCTCATCCTCCGACTCTGACATAACATCAATATCATCCACATCCATCATATCATCGTCCTCGTCCTCGTCCGATTCCATACCAGCTCTGCGCTTCAAACCCTTCATCTTACGAGTCTGAAGACCAGATAGATCCTGCTTGCCCAGGTGCACACGACCGACCTTGTCACCAATCGAGTCCATGCTGATATTCTTCTTGGTCTTCATATCCTCGTTCGGTCGCTTAGCCTGCTTCATGGCCTGCTTCATGAGGTCTGGAGCAGCAGCACGCACTCGCCCAACCTTGAAATCAAATTTGGGGCCAATTCCCTCCAGTTCCACCCGTGGCAGCTTGTGACCACTACGCTTGGTGATGATTTTGTACCAACGTAGATGCACGATAGGCGAAAGGCCTTCGCGTGGCTCCTCAGCTCCCACCATGAGAACGTGTTGCAAACCTTCAACGTCAATGCGATCGGTTTCCTCGCCCTTGAACATATCCAAGAAGAAGCTCTTCAGCATAACGTGAGAAGATGAGGTGGGATCTTCCCATGGGCTGCCTGCAAAGAGCATCATAGGCCGTAATCCGAGCCCGACATGCATGACCAACTCGTTGATAGGCGGGATAGCATTGGGGTCGGCGGCTGGGAGAAGGAGCAATTCACACATGTCCAGGAGCTGCGAGTTAAAGACACGGGCCAGTGTCACGCAGTTCGGTCGCTTCTTGTTACTACTTCCAAATACCACCAGTCCACACTCGTTCTTGTTCGCCAGGAACTCGAGACTCTCGGTGTTTTCGAAAGGGTGGATCTCATTCTTCTTGTGAAACATCACTGAGTGGGGTTTCGTCAAAGAATGGAATGTCTTGAGGACTGTGTTGAGTGGCTGTGGACATCTTGTTCCGTGCATCAGGAGGGTCTTTTTGGGAGGCTCGATGAGTTGCGGCTCCCTCGCCTTGAGAATGCGCGCGGTGCGCGGGTTTTTCGCCTTACTGTCATGTAATTATTAGACGAATACAGTAAGGATTTTTCATAATCTCAGATACATACACTTCACGCAGCATGGTGGTGGCGGTAGCTTTTCGATGATTGAGACTTTCGGAGCAAAAAAAGCAGAAAAGTTTTGGGCAAAAAAGGCTTGGCACTCTTATCGATAAGCTGGGATCCACACCCCGTCCGGAGTACAGCTACAGAGTATTTCAAAAGACATGTATGAACAGTAGAGACAACATTTTATTTATAGATATTTTTTATCGCTTTGAGCATACAATGGTAAAGTCACAGCGCCACAAGTATTTACTCCAAGCGCAGTTTCTCGAAAGCCTTGATTTGCTCTTCCAAGAGGGTAGCCTCGCTTTCGGCATCGCGAAGTCGCTTCTCCTCCTGCTCGCGCACTTCAGGCTTAACCTTCTCTTTCCAGGAAGGAGCGCTGATGAGGGTCTGGGACTTGCGCACAGCCTCACGAGCCCGCTCGAGACTGGCCTTGGCCTTCTCTTCTTGCTCCAGCGCAACTTCCTTCGAGACACGCAGGTAGACAGCAGCCTCGGCACTGACAGTAGCCACAACACATCCAGCAGGAGCCTCCTTGTTATCAGGGCCAAGATGAGAAAGCTCACCAAGGGTTTTGCCACCCAAGGACTTGATGCTGTTCAGTTGCTCTGACACGGTCTTCTCACTGGTAGAATCGTAAGTCTGGACGATAATATCGCCCTTAGTCTTGACGTCGTACTGGGAAAGGATCGATCGGATAGCCTTGGATGTGTTCAAGATCAGCTCGTAGGCGGTGGCAGCGGTAGGATCATCGAATTCAGCCTTGTACTCAGGGAACTTGGCCTTCATGATCGAGATTGTCTTGTCGTCAGGGCGACGGGGGATACGCTGCCAAAGTTCCTCGGTGACGAAGGGCATAATGGGGTGGATGATAGTCAGAGCACCCTCCAGTGCAGTGTAAAGAGTCTGCTTGGCGGACTCCTGAGTTTCAGCTGAGGCGTCTTCAGCCAAAAGGTACTTAGAGTTCTCGATGAAAACATCACACAGCTGGGAGTACCAGTATTGGTAGGTAGTGTTGGCAACGGTAGAGAATTCTCGGGCCTCAAGGGCCTCGTTCACCTCCTTGGCGGCAACATTGAACTTGTGGAGAATCCAGCGTTCCGAAAGAGACTCGTGGCCAGTCTTGCTGACTGTGGGAAGAGGCTTGAAGTCATCACCAAGCTTACCAAGAACGAACTTAGTAGCTTGATAGATCTTGTTACAGAAGCGACGGTATCCGTGAATGACCTGGACATCGAAGGCAATATCACCACCTGTGATTTCATGTTAATAAGAGGAACCTAGAGGGAACTGTGTTGATAAAAGGTCTATAACATACCTCCAGTGGTGTAGGAGACCAGGGCGAACCGAAGGGCATCGGTACCACACTCCGGGATGCCCTTGGGGAAAGCCTTCTTCTGGTACTTAGTGGCGGTAGCAATCTCCTTTTGGTCGAGGTTACCAAGAGCGAGCTTGTCATGAAGTTTCTGCAGATCGATAGACTCGATCACATCCAAAGGATCGATGACATTACCCAGGGACTTTGACATCTTACGACCCTCAGAGTCACGAATGAGGGAGTGACAGTAGACCTCCTTGAAAGGAACCTCTCCTGTCATCTTCAGGCCAAGCATGATCATACGAGCAACCCAGAAGAACAAAATATCCCACCCAGTCTCCAAAACAGAAGTAGGATAGAGGTTCTCGAAATCGTGAGTCTTCTTAGGCCAGCCCAAAGTCGAGAAGGGCCAAAGGCCGGATGAGAACCACGTATCAAGAACATCGGGGTCACGGATCAGCTCAAACTTTTGTCCAGGGAATTTAGCCTCTGCCTTTTTGTGGGCCTCTTCTTCAGTTCGGCCAGACACCCAAAGGTTCCCATCACTGTCATCTCCCTCTTGTCCTTCAATCTTGACAAAGTATGTAGGAGTTTGGTGACCCCACCATAGCTGTCGGCTTAGACACCAATCATTAAGGTTGGTCATCCAACGGAAATAACTCTTCTCAGCACTCTCAGGGCGGATGATGATATCGCCATTCTCCACGGCCTTGATAGCGGGCCCGACAAGAGTGTCCATCTTCATCCACCACTGGGGCTTCAGAATAGGCTCGATCACATCATTTGACTTGGCACAGCGGGGGATCTTCATGGGATTGTGCTCCCATTTCACGTACAGGCCCTTCTCCTTCAGAGCAGTGATGACAGCGTACCGAGCATCGAACCGTTTCATGCCAGCGAAAGGACCAGCGTGTGAGTTGAAAGTACCGTCGTCATTCATGACGGAAATAGACTTAAGCCCGTGACGCTGACCACGGTTGAAATCGTTGAAGTCATGCGCAGGGGTGATCTTAACTGCACCAGTACCAAACTCGGGGTCAACATCTTCGTCGGCGACAATAGGCATGAGGCGGTCCACGAAGGGGTGGCGGGCGTTCTTTCCGATCAAATGGCCATAACGCTTGTCGGTAGGGTGAACGGCGATACCAGTATCACCAACCATGGTTTCTGGACGAGTGGTAGCAATCTCAATGCGTTCAGTAGTACCGTCAATCTCATAGCAGAAGTGAGTCAGAACACCAAACTCGACCTTCTTCTCGTAACCGGGCACGTCAAGAAGAGTACGGCCCTCAACCTCCTTGTTATCCACCTCGAGATTGGAGAGGGAAGTGTTCAAAGCAACACACCAGTTCACGAGGCGGTTTGCACGGTAGATGATACCTTCCTCGTGGAGGCGGACGAAGGTCTCAGTCACAGCGGCGGACAAGTTGGGGTCCATTGTGAAAGCCTCACGCGACCAGTCGAACGAACCACCAAGTCTTCGCAAAGAGTTCTTGATGTTGCTGTGATATTCGTCCTTCCAGTCCCAAATCAACTTCGTCATCGCTGGACGTCCGATGTCATGGCGGGTCTTCTTCTCGTTCTTCCACAGCATCTTTTCAACAACGCTCTGGGTTGAGATACCAGCGTGATCCATTCCAGGAAGCCAAAGTGTCGTTTTCCCCTTCATACGCTGCCAACGTATCATGGTATCTTGGAGGGCATTGGTGAGAGCGTGGCCCATGTGGAGGGAACCTGTGACATTGGGTGGCGGGCTACAAATTGTTAGTTGAGGTATACCAAATTAAAGAAATCTTGACTTACATCGGAATGACAAAGCTGCCCTCGGGTTTAACTTTGCCATCGGGGCCCCATTCAGGCTTGAAGAGGTCATTCTTCTCCCACCAGTCAAGACGGCCAGCTTCGATAGCCCGAGGATCGTATGCGTCGACAGTCTTTTCCTTCTCGACCTTAGCAGGCTTCTTTTCAGTCTTCGGAGCAGCAGGCTTGCTGCTAGCAGCCTTGGCCTGCTTCTCTGCGAACTTCTTCGCTTTCTCGGCCTTCTTGCGTTCGCGCTCCACTAAGATAAACCAAGGTGGTTAGCCAGAGGTTCCCCCTCCCTTCTTGTAAATTGATTCTGCAATCCGTGGAGTTATCATACGTTCTTTCTCGGTCTTCACCTTAGGGGCGCCAGCGTCGGTTGAGGCGGGGGTCTGCTCCCCAGCTAGTTGAGTCATAATGTCAGATCTGGCAGTCATTGGAGTTATATGGTCACAGCATACTAGGGGTTTGAGCGGGAGGTGCTTGAGCCATCCTTGTATATGATCGATGTTGTGGAGGGAATCTCCAAGGCGCCGATCGCGCCGCGCCACGAGTCGCCGGATAAGTATCTTGGAGGAGTTGAATGCGACAGGGAGGGGTGGTTGTGGGAAATGCGGGCAGTTAAATTTCGGAACGAATGAGCGGCGGATCGGTGGGGACCGCAGATGCCCGTTCTATTAATCCAAATGCAAGAAAGGCCCTTTCAGCATTAATCCTGGTTATGACGCGTCGCAATCGAAACGTGGTTTCAGTAAATTGATCGCTCCTTCTTGAATTTATTTTATCGCGTCGCGAGACCTCCGCGAGCCCTCACGTGATGGCGCCGGGGCCACCCCCCTACATCTACTGCGTACATGGGGCAGCTACGGACCAGGGGTGTAAAGTTATTCCCAATTTGCGATGCATTCCAGTTCTTGGTGATTTTGATAGATAGCTACCCACAGCACGTAGAAAAGGTCCGAAAGCCCGGTTGTTGGATCATCTGAACGCGGCGAACAGGAGAATAAACACATGGTAAGAAATAGAAAACATCAAAACACCGGCCCATTGAGGGTTCATCAGAAGAACTGTCGATGAATGGAAATGTAGCGCTGGATAATTAGGCAGGACAAGAGAAGAAGTAATCCATCAGCTCTAAAACGTTTATTGATGTTATTGCGTTCACTAAGAGGCGTATCTTGTGGAACGAGGAGATGAAGGATCCGATGAGGCCAAGAAAATCAGAAATCATGTCTTGTCATCATTAATGTCGTCTCTTGGGGGTTGTCACTCATCGAGGCCATTCATTAACCGGGAGAAGAACGAGGCCAAATACAAGATTAGTGGGAAAAAAAAGCCAGAGTTTGTGTCGATCATTTCCCTTTCGATGATTTTCAATTGTGTGCCCCCCATAGCGGAGAAAATCATAATCAGATAAAAGATAAGGCGTCCCGGAAAGCCGACCGTCGATTTGTATGGCATCATGGGGAAGGAGGAGTGCAGGGAAGAGAACAGAAGAGGTCCAGAGACGTAGGAGAGAGCCACCAAAAATGAACAACTCGGAGTAACTTAGGATTGAGTGTTGTTGTTCCGAGCATCAGCACGAACAGGTTCGAAGTAGGGATGCGCCATGGCTTCTTGGGCAGTCAAGCGTTCCTAAGGGAAGGGTTAGATATCAAAAGACAACCATGATCATTGTAAAGACATACCGCGTGATCGTAGCGCAGAAGCTTGTCAAGGAAATCGATGGCTTCATCGCTAACGAACCGCTGGTTCTCAGCAGTTACGAATGAATGCCATGGCTTTCGGGGGAATCGCGAGAGGATTTCGTCGTACTGAGGATCCAGCTCAATGTCGTACTTGTCTAGGTACTCAAATAGCTCTTCCGTGCCAAGTACCTTGGCAATCTTGACAAGTTGGTCTGAGTTGCTGTTGCCGTGGAAGAAAGGCTCTTTCCGGAAGATCATGGAAGCGAACATAGCTCCCAGCGACCACATATCGAGGGAATAGTCATATTCTTGGAAGTCAACAAGGAGCTCCGGACCTTTGAAGTACCGAGAGGCCACCCGAACATTGTATTCTGTACCCTTGTGATAGAATTCAGCAAGACCCCAGTCGATCAATCGTAGCTATACAGTAGTTAGGAAATATGCCTTCGTCTAATCTGAGCGTCGCACGAACCTTGCGCTTTTCGTGGTCGATCATCACGTTGTGGGGTTTGACATCACGGTGCATGATTCCCTTGCTGTGGCAGAAGTCGAGAGCCTTCAATAGCTCAAAAACGTAGAACCGTACGTCGTAGTCGGTAAAGCGAGGGTAGAGGGTACGGAAGTCGGTGTTGTTGACAGCCTCAAATACTAGGCTGGGTGTCTTACTTTGGTTGTCACGCACAACATCAAGCAAAGCGATCACGTTGGGGCCGCCAGACAGATTTTGAAGAATCTTTATCTCACGCTTGATCTTCTTTTTCTTGACAGGCTTGAGAACCTTGATAACACACTTCTGATAGTTGACCACGTTGATGCCTTCGAATACCTCTGAATATTTGCCACGACCTGTTGACAGACGTAGTTAGTGGCTGTTTAGCTATGAGACCCCGCTTTCTGCCCAAAACAAGCAACATTTGTCGTTGCTCGTATCAAAATCGACGGCTTGAATAGGGACGTGCGTACCTATCTTGCGAACAATTTCATAATTTTCCAACACGCCCCACGAGATATTGACACTGTCGTAGTCCCAGTAGGACGAGGCATGTGCTCGTTGACATCGGCGTAGACGCGCGCCATGGTGATCGCAAACCGTTTCCGTATCTGCCCACAATGGAAATTAGGCTCAGTGGGGTGGGGACGGCGGGGTGTTGCGACCGATAAAACGCAAGATCGGCAAGGTTGAGGAGGGTTAGGGACGCAGAAAGGCCAGCAACAGATCAGGTCGAACGCAGCCGTTCGATCGATCGTTCCTGGTAGCAATGGGGTAATGGAGGGGAGGATAATGAGAAGATCTGTTCCGCCTGGCTACGGCCCTGTGGGGAACAGACCACCCAAATGGCGTTAGACGTCGGCAGCGGCTGCTCTTTTATCCGGCGCGGCTTTCTTTATTCTGCCAAAGGCGGTGATAAGTGGTTTTTCGAGTATTAGCTTTGGAGTAGCTGTGAGCTTTGTTACTGGGCTTCCCGTGCTATTTATTTTCTTCAGCGTGCTCTTGGCCATCATGTTTCATGACCTGAATGTGCCTTATGCCTCTGATGACCCCGAGGCGCCTAATACCTTGAATTTCCTTGCTGAAGGTAGGTCATTCTAGCACACGATCACCGTGGATCTCCAAAGCCACATGAGATACTAACCTGACCTCAAAGTGGGTTACACCACCGTCGCCCTGTCGCAAACAATAACTGGAAAATTACCAGCAAACCTTGCGCCTTTCGACCTGCCCCACAATCCCCCAAAGTCACTCCAGCTTCTGACGCGCGTCAATTTAACATTGTCCGACCCAGCGCAAAACCAACGTCTGAATGCACTGGGCCAAGTATACGATCTGGTGGCGCTTCGGCCAACCAACGAGAAGGCTCTTCTCAATGCCTGTACCAATCTTGAATGCGACATCATCTCACTGGATCTCTCGATTCGGCAACCATATCATTTCAAATTCAAAATGCTCTCAGCTGCGGTGTCACGAGGAATCCGCATCGAGATCTGCTACGGCCCCGGAGTCACAGGGAGCGGGCTCGACGCTCGAAGGAATCTTATAGGAAATGCTATGGCTTTGATTCGAGCAACACGGGGCCGAGGTATTATTGTGTCTAGTGAGGCACGCCGAGCTCTGAATATACGAGCGCCGTGGGATGTGATAAATTTGACCTGTGTATGGGGTCTATCACAGGAGCGTGGAAAGGAAGCTATATGTGAAGAAGCACGTAAAGTTGTCGCTTTGGCTAAGCTGAAACGTACAAGCTGGCGGGGTATTGTTGACATCGTTCATGGCGGGGACACGACCAAAGCAGAAAAGTCGTCACAGAAACCGAAAAGCACAAATAAAGCGAGCGCTTCTTCTACTGAGGAGACTGGTTCTGATAGCTTGAAGAGAAAAGCATCTATTGGCTCCGAAGTTGCTCCTGAAGCTTCAGAGAAACCTTTATCCAAAAGGGAACAGAAGCGCCGAGCAAAGAAAGCAAAATTAGAGGCTCATGGGCCCGACGCAAGCTGAGCTGATATATCTACGATTGACCTAGACAAAATCCCCCAATAAGGAGGGGAATCACAAGAGAACCACATATCCTCTCCATCAGCAAAAGTTCCCCTTCTCTCGATGGGGCCTGAAGATGTGTGTTTACGTCACACGCGACTTCACCACGTCGCGAGTACCTGTTACATACAACATCGTGATATGAAAGCGTGAACGCATCTGTCAAGTGCTTGTATTCACAAATCCTGGTTGTGCAGTCGCACTTATTTGTTTCATATCTTGTGAGAAGACCATGTTCAACCTAGTTGAAGAAGCTTACGATCGCTTGAACGTTTTCGAAGATTGATAATGGACCATCCATGGATGCAAGCTAGGAAGAACCCCGGAAGATTGGATATTCATGTATTTTATATATCACTAGGTATTAGTGAAGATTACTATCAGTGAAATCAAAGACGAACAAGCCAGTGCCCATAAGGACATGCAAATTCATGATGTATAAACTAATCATTCTCTTCGATTACCCCTTGACGAACTCGTTGAGCGAGTTCAATGGTTTCTCGAGGAAGGCCAGCTAATTGCGCGACTTTCAGAGCATGCGAATCACGATTTACTCCTTTCCGAAGACGATGAACAAAAGAGAATGCGCCTTGAGCGGTCTCCTTGACGTCCGTACAATAACATTCAAGATGTTCAAAACCTTGTGTCATGTCTGCCAGCCGGTGGAAATGAGTAGCGAAGAGTGTGCGCGATTGATTATGGTAATGTAAGTGGTGAAGACAGGCGAAGCTGACCGCAGTGCCATCTTCAGGTGTTGTGCCTCGGCCTACTTCATCCATGATGACAAAGGATCGCGAGGTAGCTTGCTTTAAAATAGCAGCAGTCTCAAGCATCTCGACCATGAAGGTCGATTGGTCACGGAAAAGATCATCAGCGGCACCGATACGGCTGAAGATCTGATCCACTATGCCAATTTCAGCGTAAGCTGCAGGGACGTACGAACCAACTTGAGCGAGTATTGTGATCAATGCATTTTGGCGGAGGAAAGTGCTCTTTCCCGCCATGTTAGGTCCTGTGATCAACCAAATGCGTTCTTGATCACCGAGGAGACAGTCATTGCTCACAAAGGATCGACCTTGTTCCTCGAGGCCGAGTTTGACAGTCGGGTGTCTTCCCCCAACAATATGATGCGCATTCCCATTGTTCAGGATGGGGCGGACCAGCTGCTGCTCTGATGCTAGCGTAGCGAATGAACAAGCAACGTCCAGTTCATCCATTACAGCTGCATTGCGGCGTATCTTTACTAAGTTCATAATGACTTCTCGTCGTAGTTTCCCAAAGATTGCCTGTTCTTCTTGACGAATTTGGACTTTGGTGCGATCGATTCGGTTCCCTAGTTCTGTCCATGCGGGGAGGTAGAAGGACCTTGTAGACTTGGTCGATGAGACGTTGCGAGTGACACCCAGATCTTCTAGTGATTTTTGTGATATCTTGGCGCCTTTCACATGGCATATATGGCCCAACCCTGGTGTCCATTTGAGTGTCAATGCAGCAGATCCTGGCGCACCGACATGATCACGTAGCCTCTGTGTTAAAGCGGCCTTTTCATCTATTAAATCTTCTAGCTCTGTATGAAGATCATTCAGACTGTCACTCGCATCGCGTCTCATGATCCAAGTTTCCACAGCCTCGTTCTCGGACGTTGCTGATTTGTCGCTGTTTTTAGCTTTAACTTTCTTTGGCAGCGAATCCAATTCACTAGAACCGCCTTCATGGATGGCAACTTCTTGCGCTAAGCTGGCAGCTTCGGCGCTCGTACTCTCCTCGATTCGTTGCAGCTGAAGGAGCCCTTCTTCGTCAATAGCTGCAGTGATCTTGATAGATAGAGCGGAGGGGCCTTCGAGATAGAGGCGTGATACCATAGAATCGAGACATCGCTTTGCATTTACATTTGTCTCAGTGGATAGACGTCGTTCATGCTGAGAAAGAACTTGCTTGACACCCTGAGAGGCTTCAATTGCTCGCGACAGACATATGAGATCATCTGAATCTCCCTTTCCCATGGCAAATTTCTGGACAAGGCGCTGAGAATCGTAACTCCGTTTCAATAGTTGAATAACACCATCGCGAAGACCTTCACTGTCAATGAAAACTGACACAAGGTCGAGTCGTTCGTTGATAACAGGGAGCGAGGACGATGGAGAAGCTAAAGGGCCGTGGATTAGCAGTTGGAGTCTCATTTGAGGGGAGGGAGGGGGGTTGCCTACTTAGCCTGTCCCGAAGAAGTCGGGCGCCACTTTTCGTCGAAGTTCTACGGACAGCATGAAGCAAACTTCCTTTACCAAACCCATCTCGAGCGGTTTCCAAGATCTCTAGTCCTCTCAAGCTGTTACGATCAATATTCATAGATTCATCCAAATGTCTGCGGCGAGGAGGCTGCAGCTTTAAGTTGGACCCTTGCAACTGTACCCTGATGTACTCCAGTAGACTGTAACCCGCAGCTACTTCTTCAGCGGTAAAGTGTGAATAGGTTTCCTCTGGAATAGGCGCTTCTAGCATGGAATCCCAGGCCGACATAGGTTCGATTTGTTCCGGGTATCGGAAGAAAGTCACAAGTCGATGCTCATGCCCGACAAGCTGTTGTAATTCATGCCCGATAATATCTTGCACGCTCTGGTCCACAAGAATCTCACGCGCTCCGATCCTAGCAATCGCTGACGGTAGCATTTGTGCTCTTGTAAGTTGGGTGAAGAAGTCGCCAGTAGATAGGTCAAGCCATGCAAGGCCGACGCGTAGGGGAACAGCAGACAGTACATGCTGTGATACTTGATCATCAACTTGACGCTTTGACCGACCTTCAAATTCCTCTAAATCCAGGTAAATAGATAGCAGGAAGTTATTCTCTGATGGATCAATGAATTTCTCATCAATCAAAGTGCCTGGGGTAATAATTCTTGCCACCTTGCGATCAAACATAAGGCCCGCAGAGCGTGCTTTGTCCTCCGTCTCGTGGGCAAACTCCTCGCTAATTGCTACATACTTATTCAGATCTTGGACAAGGATTTTGAGGAAGCGATCGAGTTGAAAGTATGGGAAACCAGCCATTGGAACCGAGCCTGCACTGGTCTTCTTGGACGCGAGCTTGATATTGAGCAACGGCGCAAGTTCTTCGGCTTGTTCAAAGTACAACTACAGGAATAAATTAGCTCAATATCCAAGTTTTCTGTTGGAATTCGCTGTCGTACTTCATAAAAGCCCCCTACTCGAGTCAAAATGACACAATTGCTAAACTTTTGCATATTGTTTCGATGTCCCTGGACCACCGTCGGGTACTGAGGGACATTGTCTACCCCATCTTCATAAGTGTCTAATTTCACCACTCCCTGGGGAAGGTCCTTCAATTTAACTTTGGTCTGTGTTTTTGCGCCTCTGCGGAGTTGGAGCTGCGGCGTTGCGGAGACGCGGACGCGACTAGGATGCGCATGGTGGCATATAGTGCGATGAATTTGACAGCGATAAGGAGGAATCAGAGACATTTGTCGTCCCCCCGGGCGGAGATGGGGCGTCAGGGACGCCAGTCTGGCAAGAGGATGACCATCGAGGCGCATTGTCGTGACGCCTGTGAAGTATCCCAGATGTACTTTTTTGGGTCTCGTTCCTGAGAAGCGGCAGAATCACAGCTCCCCCTCTCCTCCGCCTTCGCCACCGAAATCTTCTCGAGCTTCTCTCCTACCGCCAATCTACCGTCACCAACCCTGGTCTCCCATATCCCCGCTTCAAACTAATTTTCTTTTTGCGGAGGATGATTTAGGTTTGTGGGATCCTCTATATCTTACGTGAAACAAGAATCATCGTGCGGTGTGGTTGACTTCGCGCTTGGCGCACCCAAGCCGACTGAAGTCGCGCGACTCTTTTCTTTCTTTCTTTCTCTTGTTCGTTTGATCAAGAACTACCTCCAATATGGCGGACCAAAATATTTCACAATACAAGTACTCGGCG
>KZ118993.1:31596-80110 GCA_002153405.1 Mycosphaerella populi pn0402 | reverse complement strand
CGGACCGTCGTTTCATCAGTCGCAACAACGATGAGGCTACTGGAGATCCCGAGTCGATCGCAGGTCGCATTGGTATCCGGGAGATGGGAACACGGGTACAAAATGACGATGCCCCGAAATCAAAGAAAAAGGCCGGCCCTACAGATATCGAGCGCGGATCAATTCGAGAAGGAGAAGACGTTCTATTCCGAGAGCAGAAGAAGCGCCAACGTGGCCAACCAGCACAACTACGAGGCCAAGGAATTTTATCGGCCGCCGATGCTCTTATCGAAGGCTTAAAATATCGCCCACGAACTCCCGCCACAAGGGCCACCTACGACCTCATTCTCACAATCACCGGAACTCATCTTGGCGATGTCCCCCACGAAGTCGTCCGGAGTGCTGCCGATTCTGTGTTGGAAACACTCAAGGATGAGGAGATGAAGGATTTCGACAAGAAAAAGGAAATTGATGATCTTTTGGGCGGTGCTATGAATCCAAAGGAGTTCAATGAGCTTGTGAACCTTGGAAAGAAAATTACCGACTACGATGCCCAGGACGACGATGAGGATATGGATGGTGGCCTGAATGAGGGCGACGAGGAACTTGATGAACGTCAGGGTGTTGCCGTCGTTTTCGATGAAGAGGATGAAGATGAAGACCGTATGGGTACAGTGGATGAAGTGCGCGACGAGGACAGCGACGAGGATGAGGCAGACGAACAAGATCAAGCCGGCGACGAACCATCTGCTCAGGATGATGAAGACGATGGAATGGTCATAGATGGCGGTCTTGGACGTAATTCAAAGACTGATTCCAAAGCTGGACTAGTTGTTTCTGCGCGATCCATTGATGCTTACTGGTTACAACGCCAAATTGGTGCGGTATACTCAGACGCTCATATCCAACAAGAGAAAACCCAGCAAGCGTTAGAAATTTTGGGCGGCGAAGAGGAAGATGGATCTGAACGCCCTCTCCGTGACGTCGAGAATGACTTGATGGAACTCTTTGATTACGAGTACGCTGAGCTAGTTTCAAAACTAGTCACTAATCGCGACAAGATTGTCTGGGTCACCCGCTGGAGACAAGTCGCAGAAGTTGATGATGCCCGCCACCTTGTCGAGAGCAAGATGGTTGAGGCTGGACATCGTGGCATCCTCGACGAAATTCGCGGCAAATCTGCACAGGATGAGCTTGCTGACCGACCTGAGAAAAAGATGAAGCTAGATTTGATGGATGTCGATGTTCCCTCAGCACCTGCAGATGAGGAAAAGCCCGTTGGAGAGAACGGCTTGGTCGGTGGTTTACAGCCAAAGAAAACAATTAACCTCGAAAACCTTGTCTTCCACCAAGGTAACCATTTGATGACCAACCCTAATGTCAAGCTTCCACAGGGCTCGACCAAGCGATCCTTCAAAGGTTATGAGGAGATCCACGTGCCCCCTCCAAAGAAAGCTTCTTCATCCGATAAGCTTATTCCGTCCACCGAATTGCCGGACTGGGCTCGCACTGGATGGGGGAATTCGAAGGAGTTGAATCGCATCCAAAGCAAATGTTTCCCATCAGCTTTCCATGATGATGGCAACATGCTCATCTGCGCTCCCACCGGTTCAGGAAAGACGAACGTCGCCATGCTAACCATTCTTCGGGAGATTGGCAAGAATCGAAATCCTGATACTGGAGAAATCATGTTAGATGATTTCAAAATAATTTTCATTTCCCCCTTGAAAGCCTTGGTTCAGGAACAGGTTGGAAACCTTGGCAGGCGTCTCGCGCCATACGGTATTCGCGTGGCTGAGCTGTAAGTACATATCTTGATCCACACCCCTGCTCCCCTACTGACAATTGGATTAGATCAGGTGATAGGTCCATGACGAAGCAGCAAATAGCGGACACCCAGATTATTGTTACCACCCCTGAAAAGTATGACGTTATCACCAGAAAGGCGTCTGAAACTAGTTACACCAATCTTGTCCGATTGGTGGTCATTGACGAAATTCATCTGCTTCACGATGATCGTGGCCCCGTTCTTGAAAGTATTGTGAGCCGTACCATTCGCCGTGTTGAGCAGACTGGCCAAGACGTTCGTATAGTTGGATTATCAGCGACACTCCCCAACTACAAAGATGTGGGAAGCTTTCTTCGTGCTGATCCGGAGACTGGTGTGTTCCATTTTGATGGCTCATACCGTCCTTGTCCTTTGAAGCAGGAATTCATTGGTGTGACTGATAAGAAGGCTATCAAGCAGCTGAAAACCATGAATGATATTTGCTATAATAAAACCTTGGAGCATGTTGGTCAGCGAGGCAATCAGATGTTGATCTTCGTCCATTCAAGAAAGGAGACTGCGAAGACTGCAAAGTACATCACAGAAAAGGCTATCGAGAATGAAACTATCGGACAGATTTTGAAGCATGACTCTGCTAGCCGTGCCTACTTAGCCGAAATGGCCGAAACTGTCGATGACCCTTCACTGAAGAGTTTACTCCCTCTGGGAATCGGTATTCACCACGCCGGCCTGAGCCTCGCGGATCGTGACGTCGTTGCAGAGTGCTTCGAGGATAAGAAACTACAAGTTCTGGTCTGTACTGCGACCTTGGCTTGGGGTGTCAACCTTCCAGCCCATACTGTGATCATTAAGGGTACCCAAGTTTATTCTCCTGAGAAAGGTAGCTGGGTCGAACTGAGCCCTCAAGATGTTCTTCAAATGCTTGGACGTGCGGGCAGACCTCAATTCGACACCTATGGGGAGGGTATCATTATAACTTCGCAAGCAGAGATTCAGTACTATCTTTCTCTTCTGAACCAGCAATTACCGATCGAGTCACAGCTTGTCAGCAAACTTGCTGACAACATGAACGCTGAAGTTGTTCTTGGAAACATTCGAAACCGTGACGACGGCGTAGAATGGCTTGGCTACACTTACCTGTATGTACGTATGTTACGGTCACCAGGCTTGTACAGCGTTGGAGCGGACTACGACGGTGATGATCTTCTGGAGCAAAAGAGAGTAGATCTCATTCATTCTGCTGCTGTTATACTTGAAAGGGCTGGGCTAGTCAAGTATGAGAAGAAGACAGGCCGGCTGCAGTCAACCGAACTTGGCCGAATTTCTTCCCATTATTATATTTCTCATTCTTCAATGGCCACTTATGCTCAGCACCTACAGCCCTCTATCACCACCATTGAATTGTTCAGAATATTTGCGCTCAGTGACGAGTTCAAATACATCCCTGTGCGCCAAGATGAGAAATTGGAGCTCGGCAAGCTCCTGGGACGAGTGCCAGTGCCGGTAAAAGAGACCATCGACGAGCCTCACGCAAAGATCAACGTTCTGCTCCAAGCATATATTTCCCGCCTCAAATTGGACGGTCTGGCTTTAATGGCTGACATGGTTTACGTGACCCAATCTGCTGGTCGAATCATCCGTGCCATTTTCGAAATTTGTTTAAAGAAGGGATGGTCATCGGTAGCTAAGAATGCGCTGGATCTTTGCAAGATGGCTGAGAGGCGTATGTGGCCAACTATGTCACCCCTCCGTCAATTTCCTCGTTGCCCCAGGGATATTCTGCAAAAAGCCGAACGAATTGACGTGCCATGGCAAAGTTACTTCGATCTAGATCCACCAAGAGCAGGGGAATTGCTGGGTATGCCTAAGGCTGGGCGAGTCGTCTGTGACCTCGTGTCGAAATTCCCTCGACTAGAGGTCCAGGCTCAAGTGCAGCCAGTCACACGTTCCATGCTCCGCGTTGAGTTGACTGTGACTCCTAATTTCGTCTGGGATGATGAGATACACGGCAATGCCCAAGATTTCTGGATCTTGGTTGAAGATTGTGACGGTGAAGAAGTCTTATTCCACGACCGCTTCTTGCTACGACGCGAATTTGCTCAGTCTGAGCAGGAACATCTTGTTGATTTCACTGTCCCTATCACTGAGCCAATGCCGCCGAATTACTTCATCTCTCTCATAAGCGACCGCTGGATGCACTCTGAGACTAAGATTGCAGTCTCGTTCCAGAAACTGGTCCTCCCTGAGCGATTCCCTCCCCATACACCATTATTGGACATGCAAAGTGCTCCAGTAAAGGCTTTGAAGCGCGAGGAGTATCAGAAGGTGTACCCCAACTGGCAACATTTCAATAAAATTCAAACTCAGGTCTTCAAGTCTGTGTTTGATTCGGATGATAATGTCTTCATTGGAGCTCCGACTGGAAGCGGCAAGACAGTTTGTGCCGAGCTGGCATTACTGCGTCATTGGTCCTCCGAGGACAGTGGCCGCGCTGTGTATATTGCTCCATTCCAAGAGCTAGTGGATGAGCGCTTTGCTGATTGGGAGAAGCGCTTGAGCGGCCTTGCTGGTGGAAAGGCAATTGTCAAGCTCACCGGCGAGACTACTGCTGACCTCAAGCTGCTTGAAAGAGCAGACCTCGTTCTCGCCACGCCTACTCAGTGGGATGTCCTTTCCCGGCAATGGCAGCGGCGCAAGAACGTGCAGACTGTTCAACTTTTCATTGCCGACGAGCTTCATATGCTGGGAGGCTTTGGAGGCTACATTTACGAAGTGGTTGTCTCTCGTATGCACTATGTTGCTCTTCAGACCGAGAATGATATGCGTATCTTGGGTTTGAGTGTTCCTCTTTCAAACGCTCGTGATATTGGCGAATGGATTGGTGCCAATAAGCACACAATCTTCAACTTCAGTCCTAATGCTCGCCCACGTCCCCTGGAGCTACACATTCAAAGCTTCTCGGTTCCTCACTTCCCCTCATTAATGCTCGCCATGTCTCGACCTGTCTATCACTCAATCTTGCAGCTCTCGCCTGACAAGCCGGCCTTGGTCTTTGTGCCGAGCCGCAAGCAAACCCGTTCGACGGCCATTGACTTGCTCTCAGCATGTGGCATCGATAACGACGAGGACAGGTTTTTAGCCGCTGACCCTGAAGAGCTGGCTCCACTTCTGAGCCGTGTCCAAGAACAGACTCTCGCCAACTCATTGTCTCACGGTATTGGTTACTATCATGAGGCCCTTAGCGCCACTGACAAGCGGATTGTTCTGCACCTGTACAACATTGGCGCGATCCAAGTCCTCTTGGCCTCGCGTGATGTATGCTGGGAGCTCAATGTGACTGCCCATTTGGTCATCGTTATGAACACCCAGTTCTTTGAAGGCCGTGAACACCGATACATTGATTATCCGATTAGTGAAGTCCTCCAGATGTTTGGCAAGGCCTCACGCCCAGGCCAAGATAAGGTTGGCCGCGGTGTGCTCATGGTACCTGCTGTCAAGCGCGATTATTACAAGAAGTTTCTTAGTGAAGCTTTGCCTGTGGAGAGTCATCTTCAATCTTATCTACACGACGCATTTGTCACGGAGACCAGTACAAGGACCATTGCTTCCACTCAAGATGCAATGGATTGGATGACGTATAGTTACTTCTATCGCCGCCTCCTCGCCAATCCCAGCTTCTACGGCCTCAGTGATGTGAGCAACGAGGGTGTTAGCACTTTCCTGTCAGAAATGGTCGAGAATACTTTGAAGGAGCTGTCTGAAGCTAAAATCATTGACCTTGACGAGGAGGATGACAGTGTCTCTCCTCTGAATGCTGCCATGATTAGTGCTTACTACAACATCTCCTACATCACGATGCAGACTTTCTTGCTCAGTCTATCACCGCGCACGAAACTGAAGGGTATTTTGGAAATTATCACATCTGCAACAGAACTGGAGTCCATCCAAATTAGACGGCATGAAGACCACATTCTTCGCCGCGTGTACGACCGCGTACCGGTGAAGATGTCTGAGACAGCCTTCGACTCACCTCATTTCAAGGCTTTCGTTCTTCTTCAGGCCCACTTTTCTCGCATGCAACTTCCTCTGGATCTCGCTAAAGATCAAGAAGATATCGTGTGTAAGGTGTTGAACCTCCTGAGCGCATGTGTGGATGTTCTCTCTTCCGAGGGTCATATTAACGCAATGAATGCTATGGAGTTGTCTCAAATGGTTGTTCAAGCTATGTGGGATCGCGATAGCCCTCTCAAGCAAATCCCACATTTCACACCGGCGGTCATTGAAGTGGCCAAGGAATACAAGTATGTCTCCACTTTCTCTGCCAAAAAGATCACCACTAACATTCATTCTACCTACAGCATCAATGACATCTTTGAATTCATGGAGGCTATGGATCCTTCGGAGAACAAGGATCACGCTACTCTCATCAAACGTCTGGGATTGAACAACAAGCAGCTGGCACAAGCAGCTGCGTTCACCAATGACAAGTATCCCAATATTGAATTGGACTTTGAAGTTGAGGACCCAGAAAATATCACTTCCGGCGAGCCTGCCTACCTGAAGGTCAAGATCGAGCGTGAGGTTGACGAAGATGAGGAACCTGATACGTTGGTTCATGCGCCTTTCTACCCTAAACAGAAGATGGAGAACTGGTGGCTGGTAGTTGGTGATGAAAAGACCAAGAATCTACTTGCGATCAAGCGAGTCACGATCGGACGCAAGCTGGAGCAGCGTTTGGAATACGTCGTCCCCACACCCGGTGAACATGAGCTTACGCTTTACCTCATGAGCGATAGTTATGTCGGTGTGGACCAAGCACCTACCTTCAACGTGACAGCAGCTGAAGGCATGGAAGAAGACGAAAGCGAGGAGGAAGAGGAGTAAGAAATTTGATGACACTGTACTAATAGGGCGATTTGGGGCCTTTTCTCTAGAGTTCTCTAGATACACCAGGTGTTTAGTTATGTTCTCTTTTTATTATGAAAAATAGCATGCCATTTTCACTATTCTCTAATACCCATTTGCATAGCATCTTCCAGTCATGTACTTGGTTAATTGACCTAGTGGTAGAAGGAACGGAGGAAGCCCTGGAGGGTGCTCGGCCAAGGCGTGGCGCAATGCAGGTACGGATTACAGAACAGTCGCTCTGCACCACAAATTCTACAGCGTAACCAATATAGAAACATAATTTTGATATTGGTTCTCCATATAAGGACATATTTGTCTGTTCTTCTGAGTTGATCAGATGATCTGATACCCCCCGTGATGTCGATCTGCTCATCCTTGGCTGATTTGGATCAACTATGCAGCTGGTGTGGATCCGGCATGATAGACCCCGCATGGGATCACACCTCCGTCCTTCATCCTCCAACCTCCCCTGCCTGTGACTGAACACTGCTTTCAAGTCCCTACAGCCCCTAGGACTTGGTTTATATTTCATTGGGGCAAAGCAGCTGAATACACCTGTCAATTCTCCCAAAAGCTCGATCCTCACTCACAAGCTCTTGGTCTATTTTTGGAGAACATCACACCTCCAGCCCCCATAAATAGGTGCCATGGCCATTCGCTCTGTCAAATTCACGCCCGAGTAAGTATTCCCTAGCCCACCGAGGATTTTCATTCAGCACACCTCTTGTGTACAGATCTCGATCGCTAACTTGCTTCTGAAGGGTTCTTCTTGGCGCTCCCAGGCGGTCCTCAGCTATCCCCAACGCCGCCGGAACCCTCGCCGTCTATACACAGACTTCCTATTCCTTCGAATCGCATTCTAAGACGAGCGAGATTCGAGTAATTGATGTCGAATCCGGCCGCTCGGCACTCATCACAAACGATGCTGGTGCTAGCAACCCCCAGTGGTTGGGAACTAGTGACGAGCTAGTCTGGTTAAAGTCCAAAGCCAATGGCAACACAAGCTTTATTGTCGGAAAAGCACGTGAGGCTGATGAAACATACACTGCCGGCACTGTTCCAGGCCCTGTGTCAGACCTCAAAGTGACCATCATTGAGGCCGGCAGGGTCGGTTTCGCTGTCAGCGGCAAAGCAAACCCAGATGGGTCACTGTACAACCCCCATGATGCGAAGAAGCCACCTACGACAGGTCGTGTGTACACCTCTCTCTTTGTACGGCACTGGGACACTTATATTGAGCCCCAGAAAAATGCTATCTGGTATGGT
The DNA here is from genome assembly GCA_002153405.1 of Mycosphaerella populi pn0402. Lineage (NCBI taxonomy): Eukaryota > Fungi > Ascomycota > Dothideomycetes > Mycosphaerellales > Mycosphaerellaceae > Mycosphaerella > Mycosphaerella populi. The sequence continues at coordinate 72,168 of KZ118993.1, read as the reverse complement.
TTGCTTGAGCGGGCGCCCTTGTCACCCGCTCGCCGATTGGCGGGGCGATACTCCTTGTCAGGCCTGACGAATCTGTTCCAAGTATCTGGACTAGCAGGAGTGGAATCTCCAATCCCTCCTTTTGGTGGCACAAGTGACTTTGACATCAGTCCTTCCGCCATTGTCTTCGTTTCTAAAGATCCCGGTTTGAACCCGGCTTTGCACACGTCCTGCTCATGCTACTATGCGCCCATGTTCTCCTGGACCAGTATGAGCACGTCTGATATTCAGCCATTCAAGGTTACCTCTTTACAAGGTGCCATGTCGTCTCCTGTTCTATCGTCAGATGGAAGCTCTATTGCAGTCTTGGTTATGAGGGAGGATGGGTACGAGTCTGACAAGAACCGTATATTGTACATTCCAAACCCATGGAACGGTGAGATGATTGAGTTGTTTGAATCCCCCGATGGTAAAGGTCTATGGGACCTGAGCCCTTCATCCGTTTCTTTTGCACACGATGATAAGTCCCTCTTTCTCCAGGCCGAGGAGATTGGGCGCGGTGTCCTGTACCAGCTCTCTTTGCAGCAGGACATTAAACATGCTAAGCCTGACTCTCTTAAGAAGCTTACTCATTCCGGCTTCGTATCAGATGCAGTTCCTGCAGCTGCGGGATCTTCCAAGTTGTTTATCACTAGCAACAGCTTGATTGATAACAGTGTTTGGTCTATTCTTGACCCTGCTAAACCGGAAGAAACATGCCTCGTGTCATCTATAGGAAGGGGAGGATCAGCATTTGGCCTTTCTCCCACTCAAATTGATGAGATCTGGTTCCGTGGGGCCGAAGACCATCCTGTACACGCCTGGGTCGTCAAGCCATCGAACTTCAAGCCCGGCGAGAAATATCCTCTTGCCTATTTGATCCATGGTGGTCCTCAGGGTGCATGGAATGATCAATGGAGTACACGTTGGAACCCGGCTGTGTTCGCAGAGCAAGGTTATGTAGTGATAACGCCTAACCCGACCGGCAGTACTGGATATGGGCAAGATTTTACCGACGCCATCCAAGTCCAGTGGGGTGGAAAGCCCTACGAAGATCTCGTGAAGGGCTTCGATTATATCAAAGAGAATTTAGACTATGTGGATACTGACAGAGCTGTTGCATTGGGCGCATCTTACGGTGGTTTCATGGTGAATTGGATCCAAGGCCATGACCTAGGTCGCAAGTTCAAAGCCTTGGTTACACACGACGGAATTTTCAGCGTAACCTCCCAGCTTTCCAGCGAAGAGCTATATTTCTTCAACCATGACCTCAAAGGCCCTCTCTGGAAAGTTCCCCAGAACTGGGCTGAATGGGACCCATCCCGTCACACCGGAAATTGGGCAACGCCTCACCTTATTATCCACAATGAGTTAGACTATCGTTTACCTATTTCTGAAGGCTTGGCTGCTTTCAATGTTCTTCAAATGCGTGGTATTGACAGCGCATTCTTGACTTTCCCTGACGAAAATCATTGGGTTATTAACCCAGAAAACTCACTCTTGTGGCATAACACCGTGTTCAACTTCATCAACAGACATGTCGGCCTGCCTCCTGCTGCTGAAGAGCCAAGCCTCCCTTCGAGCATGAACAAAATGGCTCTTTAACGGAGCCAATCTCTCAGAAACAACCGCTCGTGTTTGAACCAGACATAGCTCGGTGTTATTTTCGAAGCACTGTTGTAGGTACAGCCTTATCCATTATCTCACTAGACGGCACGAACAAAGAGTTTCCAGATGTTAAAACCTCAGCGGTTCAATGTGGACAAAGGCCGAGCTTTGATTAGGCGCTCGAAGCCACAAAGCGCTATTTTGGGAAGTTCCAGAAGTTCTGTCGGTACCACTTAACGAGTGCAATGCTTTTCGTGGTTTATATAAGTGTTTTTACCAGCTATTCGAGTCATTCATATCAATCGTTTCACCTTCTAAGGTTCCATATGTTTATATATTGTGTTTGACCAAGTCATTCTGTCTCATCACCCTCGCACTCGCCTGCCCCCTTTGATTTTTCCATCAGAGAAGGAAATAGATTCAATATGCCTGCCAGACCCAATCATTCAAGCGTCGTTTCAGACCGGTCATCCGACAGCAAGGTCAGGTCCTACACGCGGAACAACGTTGTTTCATGGCGACGTGTTCATCCGGAGTTCCATACTATTATGCGGCATCTGCAGGATCCAATAATTCCTCTGATCCCGCACAACGCATTCATTGCACCCGCTGAATTCCCAACATCAATCCTCGAGTACCACCTCCTCACCCATACGCAACTAGATAACCTCGCAAGAGGATTCCACCAAGTATGGCCCGCCGTCCCCGAAACGCTACTATATCCAGCGCGGATGCGACCCTGGATTGGCACACCAGATGAAAGCCGAATTGACATTCACACTAAGCGCCTACGCTTCGGCTACTTTATCGGCCTGGGGGATTGCAGGCTGGTGGCTGGCGATGAGACTATAAGATCCGGCAGGTCAAGAGAGCAAGCAGGGGAGGAAACACAGGTTGACCGGACGCCATTCCGACTTATTAGCAATTTCCTAGATAGTTTGGGGCATAGGTCGGGCTCTGAGGTGGTGTGGCAGATGCTACATGAGATGGAGCAGGAGTGGGAGGGTGCTATGGCGCGGGCACGCGCTGAGAGGAATCGTTGGGTTGGACCAAAGTCGCTTTTTTGAAACATAAAATAGAGCTAGCTTCTGTACAGACTATGTAAAATAATAATAATAAGAAGAAAAAAAAAATCGATCAATGGCCCATTCCCTTTTCCCAGTTTTCCTGCACAATCCTCCAGTAAGTCTTCTGGCTGCGGATTCGACAGGTCTTTCCAAACTTGGCCATGACCAAGAACACGGCAGCACATGCTAGACCGACAAAGGCCGCGGAGATGAAGCAGTTTTGATATCCTAAATTATCAATCCAGGGCGTGATACTATTCGTAAAATTAGTAAAGAGAATGAGGGTATACCAACAGAATACCAAGTGTTCTGGCTTACCCATATCCAATCGCGAACGACATGGTATTGCGAACCAAGATAATAGATGTAATTGCAACGCCGCTTAGTTCTCGGTAGCTGTCCACCATGTAGTTGACACTCAGGGTGATTCCACAAGCATTGGTGAAAGCGAGCAGAAACATAGCAGCGATGAGGCCAAACCAATGCACACTATGCGCAGCACCTACGCCCCATAGTAATAGCGACCCGGGCACAAAAAGGAGGCAGATGAGGAAAGGCCATAGTCGATGTTCTGCTTCCATGATGCCTCCATTGCGACGTGCAAGTCTGATCGTCAGCCAATCGCTGAAGCGGCCTGTGAAAATAGCTCTAAAAATAGTTTAGCTCCTATCATATTGCTCAGTAATATCAATTACTTACGCAGCTCCTACGCCTAGACAACAGGAGACATAGCTAAGGCCAACCATGGAAGACCTTGAAAGCATTAGCATTGGTAGGAGAAAAGCATCTTCAGCGTCCTTCCTCACTTGAAATTGTATGGAGGTCCTCCAAGAATAATAGACGCAGTGCCGTTCAAGATATTAAAGAAGACCAGATAGGAGCCATATGAGAATCTGGATGAGGGTTAACCCTGGCTATCAAAAGAAGGTGTTGAAAATGCATACCCAGCGTAGAAGACCACCGGCCACGACAAAAAGTACAAGCTCTGCCATAGTCGGCGAAACATGGTGTTCTGTGCCTGTTTCGGACCGAAAAGTGAGAGTTTCTGAATATAAGATTTCTTCGTGTACATTGCACCTTCTTCCGGCAGTGAAGAAGGCTGGTTGGGTGTTGGATGTACTTTCTCAGGGTCGTCGACTCCGCTGCCGTTGGGCGAACTGTGTGATGATCCCAGGCGAACATTTGCGACCGTGGCAGATGCAATCTGATCTCGAACGTAATTGGTCTCCTCCATGAGAAAGAAGAGGAATATAATCGCCCCGCCACAGAAGATGCTTGGCCAGTAGAATACCCATCGCCATCCTTGGTATTGAGCAATAAAGCCACAGATCACCGGTGCAAAGTAATTGCTACCGGCCAAGAAAAATGCGTATAGACCCATGTATGTTCCTCGTTCATGGGTGAAGTACTATTCATGTTAGTTTTGTCAAACGAATTTTTTCTATTTTTTTTTTTTTTCTATAATAGGGGTCGACTCACCACGTCCGTCACCGAAATTTCGGGTAGGGCCTCAATTGGAGCTGTGAAAAACCCTTGAAGGATACTACGGGCGATCCATTGTCCATTTGTTTTCGCATATGGCCTATGAGAAATTTAGCGACAGGAAATGTTTGGATAGGTCAATGATGCCTACCCCCACATAGCAGTTGCCTGGAAGTTGTTAGATTCTTTGAGCAAAATTTTTCAACTCAGTCAGAGCGGACTAACCAGTATGCCTGCCAGGGATAGCATATATGTTAACCGTTTCCCATATTGCATCGCAAATGGCTGCCAGAACAATAGACCCCATCCTGCTAACAGAAACAGATATCCTGTTCCTTGGTTAATGGTGTCTACTGGCAAGCCGGTCTCCTCTGATAGCTGCGTGAGGACCGAGTAGACAACCGAACAAGCGATGCCAGCAAAAAGGGTGTATCTGCAATCGCAACCAAAAACGTCAATACTTGGTAGTTCGGGTACTATCCCAGTCAGGTACTTACACATTAACGCAGACAGTTGAGAGGAGTTTTCTCTTAGGGCTCCAGTTTAAGGGGTCGTCTGGGTCAGCCGAAGGGGCAGGGATAAGGACAATATCGCCATCTCCACTTTCTAGATGTTGGGTCTGGAGAACATGCTCCACGTCAACCAAGGTGACTGTGCCTGGGATTGCCGAGCTGTCTACCACGGTCATAATTGCCTGAGTTGATAGATAGAGAAAAGGGGTGGGAAGGGGTGGAGAGGCTCTTTGGAGCTAAAAGGGAAGCAAAAGACGGCCTTTCTTAGCTACAGAGACAAAAAGGGCTATGGCATGATAGCTGGCCGATTGCCCAGGAAGATAGAGAAGATTGAGCTCTTTAAAGTAATGCAAAAGTTGCAGCTTATCGAAGTCCCACAGATAAAGACCCAGTTTTCCCCCCGCACGTTGGATCCGGCATGTCAGCCGTGGTTCTGTCACATTACGTACTGGCTCGTGGGGATGGAAGTGGTTGGTAGCAGGGGAAAGGAATGGCCACATCCATGGATGGTGTTGGAGCTCCATTCAATCTAGAATACAATATGCGTTGCACATCACTGTCGAGTAGTGGTAGGTCATGCATACATTCGGGTTTATTATGTGTATGTGTATATGTATATAGATAAGCTTTATTTTTTTTGTCGGAAGGTCGAGACTAGTGCAAAGCTGCTTGAATGCCATGAATTGGAGCTATAGTACTGATAGCCAAACAACACCCCCCGTAGTATCCCTTCCCATATTGGAAGGCTATCAATCGCCCTTCTTATCCCACCGATCCAAGGCCCAAGCACCAGGCGGACTGGAGACCGCTTCTCCAACGCCCCAATGCTTATCACAAACCCTGATTGGCCTGAACTCGGCATTTGCCTTCTGCAGAACCAACCATCTCTATGCCTTTATGGCAGAGATGTAGCCTTCGCTCAGTTTCCAAAGCGCTGCCGCACTTTCCACGCCGGCGGGGAAGTCCATTCTAGGCAATGCGACAACTTCAGTGTTATCGAGAAACGCACCGGATTGCTCTACCGAGGTCAATGGGCTTCTCCAACTCAAGGGATCCACTCACCTGCCAGATCCGGGTCCAGTAGAGCCCGCAGCACTCCAGCACTCCCCTGGGCAAGTGACCGGGGCGATTTTTGGAGGGCGATAGGTACCTCCTCCCCGGCTACAGACAACTATTAGTCTTGTCCCCTGTATCGGAGGTATACCAACCTTCTTCTTTCCGTTGCACCCACGTAATCACATCGTCCAATGTGACATAACTTTGGACATTGTTCTTGATATCTGCCGTAATCAGCATCAAGACATTGTACTATGGGTTGCGTTGGAAGCTTACTACCAGGATTCGTTGAAAACGCCGCAATCGAATCGCTTTGGAATTTCTGCGCAAGGGACTTGGTGAACATGATATTCGCAATCATCGCTTGCACGTATGCATCGAGCGGATGGTATTTCTCGCCGTTCTTCATGTCATGTCATCGATCTAGTATCAGCGATAAATCACTTCGAAATACAACAAGCCCAAGCCAGAACTCACCGCAAAGTTCACATCCTCCCATTTCGGCGCCGATGCGTCTTGCTTGACCATCGTGGTCATCATGACCACCCGCGATCCGGGAGACATGATATCCAGCAGTCTATTCACTAGCAGGAAATAACACAGATAATTCTTCTGGAAGTGGTGCTCCACCCCATCCATGGTTAGTTCCCAAGGAGCCGCCATCACAGTAGGGAAGCCAAGAATGCCATCGATGGGTAAGCCCAGTTGCTTGATGGTTGTCGCGGCAATTTGCATAGAGGCTAAGCTGCCTGTATCGACGGGGACGAAAAGAATCTGAGTATTATGGTGCTTCCGGTGGATATGATCGATCACTTGTTGGAGTTCTTTTTGGGATCGACCTGTGAAGATGATCGTTTCTGCGCCTCCATGAGAAAGAGCGTCGGCCGTCGTTGCTGCGAGTTCACCACGAACGAGTCCGCAGAGAAGGACTGAGGTGTGGAAGAAGATTGTTAGCTTGATATTTTATCTTGCCAATCATCTTCCATGCTCACATGTCTTTCCCTTCACTCTATCAGGCCACATCTCGGCCACGCTCGTCCCCAGTATGCCGCATTGGAAGAGTTCAGCCATAGTCTCTTTGATAGAATAGAACAATAGGATTCAAAGTATATTAAAATGCAAAAGCGTATGCTTTGAGTGGTGGCTCTAGATATTTACTCTATGTGCCACCTTTCGTCATGATGAGAAGCGCCACCCCCTGTTTGAGTCGCCATCGCGTAGACTTCGAACTTATATACAGATATCCGTACCAACAGAAAGCCTCCATTCAATTATACCGAAAGAGATTTAAATGAAAACCTGTCCTATTTAGTACCTAAGGATAATGAGCTGGTGGGCAGGTATGAAGAAAATGCATATATTGAATGAGATATGCATTGGCCAGATTGACCTTGTGTAATGTGTCAAATGAATATACTGTACAGATCGCCAAATAACAGACTTGCACAGGGCAGGTCAACCAAGCCTGCTGGTGCTTTGGAGACAAAATGAGAACCGGAAAGGAAAGACAGATAAAGGAGACAAGACGAGAGTATCCCGAGATTTAATAAGACGACCCGGCCACATCCCCATCATTTGGTAGTTCACCAATCACATTATTGATGAGACCGATAAGCTCATCGATGTCAGGACGCTCAGCAGGCTCTACCTCGAGACATTTGCGGACAATGTTCTTCACAGGAGCGCTGATCGAGCCTTCGCTGTTCTTATTTGCGTCGTTCTCACTGGTTTTGCCTTTGCCCTGGGTGGCAACAGACTTCTCGTCAGGGAATCGCCAATCGCCACCAAGAACACACATGCTCAGACTGCCACCTGTCTCTTCACTACGGGCCTCGAAGGGACTCTTGCCCACTAGGCAGGCATATAATGTGCACCCGAGGGACCAGATATCAACCTTGGTGTCGATAATTGAACCTGTCTTGACATCGAATAGCTCTGGGGCCCGGTAGGGCATGGTACTATGTTCTGCGGCGGTGTCTTGTACTGCCAAGGCTAGAGATCGGGAAGTGATGGCGATGGGGCTGGGGGCGAGGGAACCAAGATCCATCAAAATGGGGGATTGGCCATCGTTATCGATCATGATGTTACCTGAGGAAGCGAAAAAGTATTTAGTATCACTCATTGCGAAAAAAAAGAGGTTGAGGATTTCTTCTACTCACCAGGCTTGATGTCGCGATGGGCATATGGTCGCAGGTCGCCATCTTGAACACCCTCTTGACTGCGCGTCACCTCATCGTCCATCAAGGGCTCATTTTCTTCGTCTTCTTCGTCATCCATGTGGTGCGTGCCCCTGCGCTTCGGTGGCTTCATCTGCATAGTCCTTTCGTCGTCTGCTTCCTGCCCTTCTCGTCGCACAGCCTTGGCGTTGCGGGTAGAAGCAGCGCCATTTTTCACGCGATATTGGTGCATCGCTTTCAGGGCGTTGGCCACACCAAGCATCAGCACCATCAATCGCTTCTCCGGGAAGCGAGTATGGTTGACCAGATTGGCGTTAATCGCATCTTGTAGGTTGCCGCGTTGGTAGTACGGGAGGAGAATGTAGACAGTCTTCGATCCTGGATCGCCACCGTCGGATCGGAACTTGGAACCTGACTCCGTTGAGACACAGTGGTCGATAGAATGGATGATATTGTCTTGCGACGTGAATAGGTTATAGGCTTCGACCTCTTTCAGGGCTTGTGAGACGGATTCCTGGCCAAATGGACAGCGGATCTTCTTGAGCGCGAACAGTTCGGATGATGATTTGTCTTGGACGAGATAAACGTAGGAGAAACCGCCCTAGTTGATAGCATTATTTGTTAGAATACCTGGCCACAGTTTTGCCTCGTATGCGACCACTCGCGGGTGTAATGCGTGGTTCCGGACCCATACCTCGCCCAATAGTCGGAGAAGCTTGAAGCTCCGATTGTTGATCTTCAGCTGCGGCGTGCTGGGGAAACAGCACATGCAGTCTGTGAAGTTGTAGAGCAGGTCAAAGAAGTACTGCGCCATGGTTTGACGACTGGACGTGCCCAGGAGAAGTGACCGAGTTTCGCAGTGTAACCACGAGGTAAGGAGGAGAGGTTGCGGGAGATCGGGGAGTGGATTATGGGTGGATCGTGTTATTTGTTGTCCCTCTCTCCGCCCCCCCTTTCTTACAAAAGTAAGTACTTGATCCTCTTCGAGGGCAGAAGCTCTTTGTATGTATTGGCTTCTACCGTCCAGTATATATTATTTATTTTCTTTGACGTCGTTGGGTTCTTGTTCTTGCTCTTGAAGCCTAACGAGCATAGTTAGGGCCCAGGAGAATTTGGCTCCTGAAATACTTTACTCTTCCACCCCTCCTATTTCAACTACTTCGCTCCTCCACCTCCGATCGCCTCGATACAACAACATATCCCACGTAACCATGGCGCCCCTTGACGATGTGCAAGTGGGGGACGTGGTCAACGTGCCTGGAGGAATGCACGGCACCGTGAAGTTCCTGGGCTCAGTGGCAGGCAAGTCCGGCAAGTTTGCAGGCATTGAACTGAGCAGCGAATACGCAGCTCGAGGGAAGAACAACGGTGATGTGGATGGTCGCAAATACTTTACAACCTCCGCTCCTGGATCAGGCATTTTTGTGCCTATGAACAACAGCAAGTACGTCACCCGTCGATCCGCGTCGTCCACATTCGCGGTCCCCACGACGCCTGCTCGCAACACAGCGGCGAACTTCAGCAAGTCCATGGGCCCCAGCCCTGCAGTGCCTCGGCCGAATCTACGACGTCCCTCTCTTCCTCGCCCCGAATCCCCGCGTATCGCTCCTCCCAAACTGAGTCTAAGTGGTTTGCGTACCCCGTCCGCGGCCTCGAAAGCATCCAATGGATACCAACGAAGTCCGGTTAAAGCACCTTCGCGGCTGTCCGATAGACCGCCGTCACGAGTCAGTGTAGACGATGACGCTTCGTCCTACGGGCGACCATCTGATTTCAGCATGCGCCCTTCATCTACAGAAACGCTCGAGCTGAGGGAACAAGTCAAGAATCTAGAGAAACAATTGCTGGACCGCGACAAGCAACTAGAGGAACAGACCAGAATACTCACCGATTTCCAGAAAACTATGGAGGAAATAGAGGGAGGCGACAACTTCAACGTCCGTACCCAGCTACGCGAGAGGAACGAGAGAATCAATCAGCTCACGGCGGAATTCGATGGTCACCGGGCAGACTTTCGCAGCACGTTGGATACATTGGAGATCGCTGCTTCTGAAACCGAGCGGGTTTATGAGCAACGGCTTGATGAACTCATGCAGCAAAACAAGGAGCTGCAGGATCGTGGTGAGGATGTTGAGATAGTCGCTCAGCAACTGAAACAACTCGAGGAACTAGTTTCAGAGCTCGAAGAGGGTCTGGAGGATGCTCGACGAGGTGAAGCAGAAGCAAGGGCAGAAGTTGAGTTCCTTCGTGGTGAGGTTGAACGGACGAAGCTTGAGTTGAAGAAAGAGCGTGATAACTCAGTGGCCGCTCTGAAGGATACCCAAGGTGGCGAAAGCCCCGTCAAAGGTTCCCATGATCTGGATCAGAAAGATGACGAGATTCGAGGCTTGAAGGCCATTATCCATTCGCTGAGCCGCGGAAACCCTAATGCTGCCAACCTCGGCGAGAATAGTTCGACGAATGCGGATCAGGGTGAGCATGTCGTGCAACTAGAACAACGGCTTCAAGAAGCTGAGAGCAACACAGGCCGGAAAGACGCCCGAATTGAAGAGTTGGAACGCGAGCTCCAAGATTTACGGTTGGCTTCAGGCGGTGGTGGCCGTGATCGTAGTTCGACTGTAACTCTTTCCCAGTCAAAACAGGACAAGCCACCCGGATCTCAAAACAACATCGCTACCAATCAGGCCAACCAAATTCATCGCCTATCTGACCGAACAGTTGTTCCGAATGACTGGCATGATGCGCCCTCGGATCCTCGACAGCACAGTCGCGGGATCTCTAATTCATCCCAGCAACGGCTAGAGCCTATGCCTGAATCGGAACGTTCTTCAGACGATGATGGCCAGTGGTGTGAGATTTGTGAGACTGGTGGTCACGATATCCTGAATTGCACGAGCATGTTTGGGTCTGACAAACCGGAGCCAAAGGCCAATGCCACTGCAAAGCCTGCCGAAACGCGGGCTGCCCAGGTTGCCCCCAAAAGCGACGGTAATCCTGCGGAGAGTACACAAAAGACAGGCCGCGATGTTGTCCTAGAGGGTTTGAAGGGGATTGGTGGACTTGGATCATCGATGGATCCTGTCGCTGGAAAATCCTCTGGAGTTGTTGATGAATCCAAGTGGTGCGCTCTTTGCGAGCGAGATGGCCATGAAAGCATCGACTGTCCTTTTGACGAATAATGCCCTGCGGTCAGATTAAAAGTATAAGTGGTTGTATGTGTCGGGGTTTCGAGCGCTGCATGGAGACGGTAACCTGTTGGGTCAATTATTTGCATCTGGACTTTTCTAAGTACATTCATTTCTGCTTCATCTTTACGTGGCTTCATGTTCTTCTCATTCTTTTTCACTTCTCTACTTTCCCCCTGTGAAACAATACGCATGACGTCCGATATCCGGTTTGCAGCCTTTACGGTCATGTCGATTCTTGTGTTTGATTTCCCCCCCCCCCCCATGTACTATCTTCTCTTCTTTCGGATATTGCTCACTCATTGTAATATTTGTCCATGCACGGTCTGGTGGAGTCCGGATTCTCACTTATATTACACTAATCAACTCATCCATATTCAATCAGTGCTTCGTAATGTTTAATCATCAATTCGCTGTCAATATACTTCCAAGGTTCAACTGCAAGGGCTGCCTAGAAAATATGACCAGATGCATTGGTCTACTTCATGAGTACAAAGCCTATTTATCACAAGAGGGGCAGTCTGGCTCCCGAAGTCCCTCCAGGTTACAACAATACAACCTCAAATGTCCCCCTCCCTTAGCCTCCTTACTCCAAGGATGAGACATCTAAGCAACCAAAAGAACGGCCACTAACAGGGTCGCTCATTCCGGGTGTCTGGGTGGCTCCACCACTTCTCCCTCGGCATATTTAACAGATGCGATCTCTCCACACGCCTTGCATCGGCGCTTGTCCTCATCTGCTCCAAATTCCTCTACAACCTCCTTGATCTGCGTTCCTAGATCGGTACATACGAAGCGTTTCTCCCAGACGACTTCGGTACACTTCTGACAGTACCATTGCATTATATCAATTGCGCCATCCGCCCGTGGCTGCTCCATTACCACGCCGACGGTATCCTTGAAGCGCACTGGGCAGTGCGGGGTGTTGGCAGGAAGGAGGAAGATCGATCCCTCGTGTATCGGAACATCTTGGAATGTATGAGGAGTAGTAGATGTGTCGACGGTCTTAAGAAGCATTGGTCCACGATATTGGTAGAAGAATTCTGGTGTTGAGTTAATATGGTAGTCTGTTCGTATATTTGGCCCGCCGACGATCATTACGGTGTAGCCGGCCGTGGCAGGTGAAGCAGGGTGGTAAACGCAGTAGTTATTCACCGGAGGCTGCAGGAGGTGAGAATTTGACTCGAGCCTAAGCAATATGTCAGTGTTGGCTCTACCATCGTAGATTATGAGGTATCTTGTGTCCCCGCAATAATTCGCGGGGTTCCTTCAACTTTTTATAGATTGATAAGCCAAGACTGAGACTAACCATTTGGGGATATTGAGCGCTGGTGGTAGCATCTTTGTCTCGGTTGTTCTCAAGAAGTATTTCTGGTTTCTCTTTTCTCGCAAACTTATGAGGAAAGAAAGTAATGTTGGAAAAGCGATCCGGATGAAGCCGCTTAGAAACGACGATCAGTTCGGCGATGATAAATCAGTCGGACTTAACCCGATGCGCCGGGTCGGATCAATCTTTCGCCGCCAATTTTTCTTTTTTGATCAAAAGCTTCGAGATCGCCGTGACAAAGTCCCACCGAGGACCACGACCACAATGGCGACCCAACAACCCCCTCTGCGATTTACATCGCACCACAACCTCATAAATCGCTTGGTGCTCGCAACTCTCACCGGTCGCACTGTGCACATTTCCCAAATCCGCTCATCATCGCCAACCAACCCAGGCCTTACACCTCATGAGATCTCTTTCCTTCGCCTACTGGAAGCCGTCACCAACGGCTCCCAAATGGAGATCTCTTATACTGGTACAATCCTCGTTTACAAACCAGGCCTCATTACAGGCGGATCTACGGCAGTCGGCGCGAGCGGCGGCATGATCACCCACGAATTACCATCCAACTGCTCTCGCGGTCTCAGCTACTACCTTATCCCGCTCTGCCTGTTGGCACCCTTCTCTAAGACCCCGCTCCGAGTCCTTTTCACAGGTCCCGGCGTTATCACATCTTCTACACCTACAGGCGACATGTCCGTCGATAGCGTGCGCACCGCAATCCTCCCGCTGTACAACCAATACGGCATCTTCAACAACGTCGAACTACGTATCATGCGCCGCTCAAACCCAGGCCCCAATGGCCGCGGTGGTGGCGGCGAAGTCCAGTTCGTCTTCGGTCACCAAGTCCGCCTGCCCAAGACCCTACATCTGATGAACCCGGGCCGCATCAAGCGTGTGCGTGGCGTCGCCTACTCTGTCGGTGTGTCCGGCTCTAACAACGCCCGTATGATCGAGACCGCTCGTGGTATCCTCAATCCCCTCAGCCCGGATACGTATATTTTCGCCGATGTAGCATCTGCGCCTTTGGTTCCGACCCCAGACAGGAATAACCCAAACGCGAAGAAGAAGATTGGTCTGGGCTTCGGGCTATCTCTTGTCGCCGAGTCTTCGACTGGGTGCCTCTATTCGGCCGATGTTGCCTCGCCGCCATCTGGTGGTGAACCGCCTGAGGACATTGGGAAGCGGTGTGCGTACCAGCTGCTGGAGACTATCTCCAAGGGAGGCTGTGTAGCCCCTGCGGCAGCTCCTACAATGCTGACGCTTATGACAATGGGCTCAGAGGATGTCGGTCGTTTGCAGGTTGGGCGTGATGTGATTGCGGATCCCAATTTGATCCAGCTCGCGCGCGACTTGGCCAAGTTTGGGGCACCGGGTTGGGGCCTTCGTGATGCGGCGGGTGAGAATGAGAACGGGGACGTGATTATCAGTGTGGTTGGACGTGGTATTGGTAATGTTGGCAGGAAGGTCGCATAAGAATTGCTTCGTGGTGCGCGATTTTTGCTTGGCTTCATCCTATTCGAAGCTGGATCATGATACCCGTTGTCTCCTATGTACTGTCAAAAGTTATTTGTTTATTATCGCATCGCATTTGACGGCGCTGGTGGTGGGATGAAACTATTTAGAATTCACTCATGTATATATGAGAAGCTCAATGTCAGGACGAATTTGAATTACTAAACTACCATTACTAGAAATATGGCTCGAGACAACGGTACACCGAGGTCAGGACAATACAACGGGTTATGAACACTGGACTCAAGCCGCGACATGGATCAAGGTCAAGGAGATGAGTACGACATCTGCAAGGTGGCTAGGGAGGGGAAATACCGAAAGCAGACATCCTTGGGCATTTTTTTTATAACACTGAAAGATTCTCCAAAGAGATCTAGACTAGGAAGAAGGAAGGGGAAGAGGAAGAGTATTTGCGAACAAAGGGGGATAGTTAGGGCTTGCTTGGCTTCACCACCCACGGAAAAGTCCGCGGGGGTTACTAGACCCTACCACCATGTTGAGGCGCAAGCCCATGTCAGGGAGAATTGCGACAAAATAAATGTAAAAGGATGAGATGGCGAAAGGGAATAGTAAAAATGGGCAGAGATGGACGGATATTCGAAGAGATACGAAGAGATGCGAAGAGATGGGAAGAGATGGGCAAAGATTGGCAAAGATGGGGGGACATACGAAGAGAGGGGATAATATACGAAGAGAGGGGACAACATACGAAGAGATGGGAAGATATCGAAGTAGATAGGAGTATATATTAGGGCTTGCTTGGCTTCACCACCCACGAACCGAGTCCGCGGGGGCTACTAGACCCTGGCACCACGTTGAGGTGCAAGCCCATGCCAGGGTAAATCGCGACAGAATAAATGGCAAAGATTGAAAAGATAGATCAAGAGGGTTTTACCCTACAGAGCTGTATCTGTGATGATGTTAATGTCAATAGAGGAAGACAACGGGGAAGAGAACTTACACGGCCTACTAAGTAGCGCGTGTGGGCAAAAGGTCTACACCTTTCAGAGAGTCAGCTCCAGAAATGACAAGGCAGAATGAGGAAGCACATACCTGGGAAGAACTAGTCTACAAGACTACGAACAAGCGTGGGCGTGGGCGGAAACCGAAGAGGCGTAAGACTAAGACGAAGAGGCGTAAGACGGAGATGAAGATGCAAGAGGGGTGTGAAGATGTAAGAGGGAATGAAGAATGCAAGATGGGGATGCAAGAGGAGGATGCAGGAAGGGGCGAGAAAAGGTGAGTGGGAGTCTACAAGGGAGGCTGGGGGGGATAAGTGTAGAAAAGTGTAGAAGGAAAGAAAGGAAAGAGTGGGAGAAGAAGGGGGTTTTTATACCCCAGGCCCTCCTACCTCCGGTTCCCAAAATGGCATCGGAGCTTTGGTCTTGGCCGAAACTAAATAGACACAGATGGTTCCATCAGGTTCCTTTCATCATGTTGACGCCAGGGTATTTGCAAGCTATTGATATCGGGAAGGAGTAGCTTAGCCCTAACTTCTTGATAGACGGGACCTCAGTGGCTCTCGAGGAATAGCTTAATTGCTATGCATAAGAACCAGAAGCTCAGAGCCCACAGGAGCCTTCCACTAAAATTTAAAAATTAATCTTATTGACTACTTCCCAAAACGCAATCTAATTTAAAATTTAGGCTAAGTATGGCTAGCAGGGGAGCTGGGTACTTGACATATTATCCGTACATGAACTGATTCGTAAAATCGTGCATATTATGTCAAGGACAACAAGAAAGAATAAAATTGGACTCTAAAAGCAGGCAAGGCTAACACGACTCCATGGGGACAAAAAAACAGATGGAACGCCGTCAGAAATGGAAATATATCAAGGCATGGCATGTAGAGATATAGAAGTCTGAGAGAAAATGCAAGTGGGAGCAAGTGGACGGAAAAGATTATCACAAAAGAAAATGAAGTCGTAAATCATCATCTTCTCATCTTGAGAAGCATAACATCCGTGTGTCCCCTTCCACTGATTGATTCAAATCATACGGTAGACAAGGTCGGAGGCTAGTTCTGGAGTCATGTCGAGCAATGCGCGAAGACTAGGAGGAGGGATAGCAGACTCGGCACGCTGCAGTTTGGAATCCAAAGGTCGGACAGCCGGCGTAGCAGCTCCACTCTGCCCAGGAGGATGATAACTAGCAAGCTCTTTTACTTTGCAAGCGGCAAAGTGGACCACCAATCGCCGCAGCTCGTTTTCGCGTAACTGCGTTGCAGAAGTTGGCGAGATAGGCTCCAAGCGGGTGGTCTTGAAGTATGCATAGCGAAGTAGATCCAAGACCATTGGCACCTGGCGGCTAGCCAAGTTGCTAACAGAATGAGAATCCGAGTCCTGGTCGATATAGTCTAGATCTGAGAAGGAAATGTAAAGGAGGTCTCCGTGGAGCTTGCGAAGGCAGAGCTGCGCGAGGGCAGGGATAAGATAGCGAGTGGCGAAAACATAAACTTTGGCGTGAAAGGTAAGGTAAGGTAGCTCTGTGGTGGGTGGCTCACTGGCCGGTAAAGTTGGAATCTGTCTATCGTCGTTGTATTGGAGGGCTGTGAATTCGTCCCACAGACTAAGACCTGGGTTGCAGGACAACGAGCCAGATTGCTTGGCAAAAGACATGTCGATGACAGGTTTCTGTGGCTCAGAAGACTGGTATTGATCTTTGCGACCCTCTTCACCATCTTCCCAATTCTCTTCTCTAGAAGAATACTTCTCAGAGGGGGGTGCTGCGTTTTCCTGTTCTCCTGATGCGGGCTCGGGCTCGGGCTCGGGTTCTGGCTCTGGCTCTGGCTCTGGCTCTAGCTTTGTCTCTGGGGAAGATTCAAGAGGCTCAGACTCAGGTTCAGGTTGAATTTCGGGTTCAGCCCCCTGTTCAGGCTCAGGCTCGGTCTCATGTTCGGCCACTGCTGCATCTGCAGGCTGCTCTTGCCAGGTCGTAGGATCCTCTTCGTTGGTAGCTGGCGCATCTTCGAATACAGACTCTTCGTTTTGTAGATCTTCCGTTGCTGGTTCTGGGGGCGGCGTTGATGGTGGTGTGGGGTTGGCTTGTGGCTCATCTGCGTATAGATTTTGAAGTTCTCTTTGCTTCTTCAATGCGGCCTTCCTTGCCTTCTTCTTCTCCTTAGCCGAGAGTGGCAGAGGTGCAACATTGGGACCGGCCTCTTCTTCAGGCTCCTCTGCCTCTAGTTCCAAGCCAGCCGCCACAGGTTCAGCAACTGGCTCAGCGACCGGCTCTCCGACAGCTTCAGGTTCAGGTTCAGGATAAGAAGTAGCAGACTCCTGTACTGGTTCATCAGGAATATCAGGCTCCTTTTTCTCTAAGTCTGTCTGTGTAGTCTCCTCTATGTTCTCTTCTTCCGCAGCTGCCTCTGCAGATGGGTCCTCCGCGATGGTGGGCTCAGGCTCAGGCTCATTCAGCAGCTTGGCTGTTTGCCCAGTAGAATCCACTGGTTCTGGAGGAGGCGGAGAAGGAGCAGGTGGAACAGCTGACGAAAATGACTCAGACCGTTGGCTTTGTCTCCAGGAATTTCTAGGGCTTGTTGGACTTAAAGGTACTTCTGCCTTGAGTCTGTCGTCCTCCCGAGGAACCGCTTGTTGCGGCACTGAGTAGTTTCCCGTGTATGCATATTCGCAAAATGCGACGAAGGTTTCGACATCCTCGTCCTCCAAGACTGCGATCCTATGTTTTGACTCACGGGTATGCCCATTGTTCATAAGGTTATGCAGCGGTTTGGAAACATGTTGAGCGAGCCCCGACTGGATCGTCAACTTAGTGTGCTTCGGGCCGACAAGGAAGGTAAATGAAGGTGAATGAATAATGCTGTTATCCCGGATACCCTCGCATATGTCAGCGGAGCTCTTTTCAAGTGACATTATGGGCCTGTGAGCCCCAGGAGATGTTAGCACACACCTATTATAGTCGCGGGTGGGGTCCATGGGGAGCCGATGCCCAGGTGGATGACTGGTTTGCATGAACAGGAAGAGATATGCCCTGGACTGTAAGTATCTCGAGATCTCTGGGATGAAACATGTACTTAAATAAGGGCTGCTGGAGACTTTGGGCTAAATTAAAAAGGGACCACCCCTCATTTCAAGACCAGGAAGCGACCCAGATAGCCACAAGCGCCTGCTACGTGTGCATCCGTTGGGGGGGTGGGCCTCAAGGTAAATCGACGCCAGCACGCTCGCAGACCGGCTTGAATGCTCCTAAATTGAGACTGCTTGGGTCAGTTAGGTACCTATCGAGCCCCTCTTTTGCGATAGCATCATTTTATGTGCATGATGGTGCTTATGGACTGCCAGCAGGGCACGGGGTGGTGGTCGCAAACTCCTGCAAAGAAATGTCATAGAAGCTTACAATGTATGCCGGTTCCCTCTAGCTGCATATTGCAAATTGAATAGTGCCTCCGAGGTAGAGACTATTCATGGGAGCCATTTGAGCAGCGAAGACGAATGCATCGAAATGGGTGAAGTTCAATGTTTGTGCCCAATCCTAGGCTTTAGGAAACCCAACTAAGGGGCCTCACTGAATTGATTTGCCGTAAGCGTCGAGGATTCGATGCGTTTGACCGCAGCTTCACTTTTCCTTATTCGCTTGGTTAGGCTAACGCATCCGTGGCGCTCTTTGGTGTGAGTGTGCGGGCTATGTGTTGTCCGACTTTTGGTCCCATTTGGCCCTGATTCGCTACAAAGGCATATTTTGATAGAGCATGTGACTCCAATCTCCGAATGAAATCCGTAGATGCATTCCAAAATTAGTGAGGCATCTCCTTCCCAGGTCATTGTACAACCTGAAAGGAGTATTCTCAGGAATCCTGGATGACGCGAAAGGTGAGATGCCCTTCCTTTTCAGACAAAAGGATCAACAGTTAGTGGGGCCGCCTTAGTTTGACCTGTGAAATCTGATCTGGCTTATCAAGCTAAAGCAAAACTAATTTTAGGTTAGTAGAAGTCTGTTTATGCTTGTTGAACTAAGTGTTTGGAGGTCAGGCCCACAAAATAAGACTTGTGCTTCGAAGTTACCATCTCTCCGGCAGCCAGATGTGATGTAATAATTTGAGCGAAGGAACATCTATTGCTAAATGCGACGATATGGCACAATGCGCCAAGGTGGCCATGCGTGGCCATGCGTATCACCAAACTGAACCTTATCCAAGATATAATACAAGTAGAGAGGATTCCATCCCAGATTTTAACTGCTGTGAACCAGTCGAATCTCGGTCCTCCCTGGCTCCCATTCGCGTAAGCCTTCTCCAACACTGTACCAGAAGCGCAAGCGAATGCACTCCTTGCGCGCAGATTCGATATCACCACGATCAAATGCATCTCCAAGGGATGCGACACATTTTTCGATGCGCGCATCATTCTCCTTTTTGAGGGCATCGATCTCCGCCTCAGCCTCAGGCTCCGCGCCTACTTCCTCAATCGTCTCCTGAACTTCCATGACTTCCATTAGAGTTTCAGGGTCTAGAGCGTGCTTGGTAGAGGCATCTTCGGCCGTAACATCTATTCCATGCCACTCTCGTAGAAGATATTGGGCGCGATCTAGAGGTTCTAGGAGGGTGCGATAGGCTTCATTGATGCGGGCGGATAGTGCTTCGGCATGTTGTTTTTCTTCTCCAGATGGATATTTGTCGGGATGGACTGTGCTTTGAAGCTGCAAGAACTCCCGCCGAAGGTCACTCGCAGAAATCGCGAATGGGGAAGCTGGTGGTGGGCCCGCGGGGATTGTCCGCGGGAAGATAGAGTAATGAGTCGTTACGTCGGGAGCTCCGGTGATACTTGTGGTTTTAGCATGAGGTATGCTGGAGGAAGAAGTCGTCGAGGCGTGACGGTATATACATGTATGCGATGACAAGTATGAGGGTTGTAATCTCGAGCTCTGGGGTCGAGCGGATTGAACGTGATTTCCGCGGAGTGCTCGCGAGTCTTGCTGGATTGTCCACTTAAGCCCTGGCTTGCTCGAGGTTGTGAGCGGCCGAGAAGCCACAGGGCTACGTAGGCTCCGAGCTAGGCTCAATAAGCGCGACGGCATTCTTGTGTCTCAAGATGAGGAGATGTTGCGTGTTGCGGAATCAGAACTGTAGGGTTCAACTTGATCTCCAGAAAACATCGGAGCTTTACGTCATCTCCGTCTACTTCGTCACGTGTTTTATGTAGGGTTCGTCAAGTGCTATTATCATCATTTTTGTTCTTATGATTTTGGGAAGCCGTGTGAATTAAGGTAATCGGCGCTATCGTGGTGTCTTTGCAGAAATAAAGGGCTGTTTTATTCGATGCCCCAAAGCTTCACTGTGCGATCATGACCACAGCTGGCAATCCACTTGGCATCTTCACTAATGTCTGTACTGAGAACATTGCCCGCATGTCCACTGAGACTCTTCACTAGCGACCAGTCGTCTGCGCTGAATACATTGACATTCTTGTCAAAGCCACTTGACACGAAAAAGGTTCCCGATTTCTTAGGCTCCACGGCTGGAGTTTCGCTCTTGATAGCACCGTCGACATCCATTTGATTTGAACCTTCGGTGGATGGCAAATATGATGCAGCCTCGGAACCCTTGTACCATCGAAGATCGGAGACGACGCTCTTGTGTGCTCCAATTCCGCCAGTGTTGGCGACCTTTCGCAAGTCCCAACATTTGACCCAACCGTCGCCGGAGCCAGAGAGAACCCGATAACCGTCCACGCCCCAATCCATTCCATAAATCTCACGGACGTGACCTTCAAGGATCATAGCCGTACGCCCCGTTCGCAGATCCCAAATGCGTCCAATACTATCCAATCCACCACTAGCTAATAAGGAGCCGTCGCTATTGAAAGAGACTGCATAGACCTCTCGCGAATGGCCTTCTTGCAGTAGAAGTTCCGTGGTTGTCTCGACATCCCATAGCCTCCAGGTAGTGTCGAATGACGCGGAGGCCGCATATCTGCCTGATGGATGGAATTCAGTGCGGCAAACACGGCCTGAGTGGCCAGATAGTGTTGCCAGAGGAGTCTCTTGATCTAGAGACCATAGGTTGATGTTTCCTTCTCCTCCCCCAGAAATGAGGTTAACTGATGATGATGAGACATTAGAGCTTGGCAATGTAGCTCCGGGGAACCATGCCATTCCACCAATACGATCCGTATGGCCTTTGAAATTATGTTTCTCTTCCAAGTTTGGAACAGTCAATAGCTTGATACCTCCCGACCAGTTTCCAGCTGCGATAGTCTGCCCATCTGGTGCAAAGCGGCATATACTAACAGGCCGATCTCCAGCGATTTGTGATCCATACAGGTCAAATCCTTGAAGCTTCTCTTTGACAGCTTTCCGGTGTTTTACATGCGTTCGGAGAGGGATTGTAGATTCTTCTTTCAGTCGAGTGACCCGCGCCTGTGCACGCGGTAATGAAAATCGCGCGATCTCTTTTCTGGCCTCAAATAGGTCGTCTGTACCTTCTGTGTAGAATTCTTCCTGTTGTTCCACCTCCTCTTCGTCCGGTTCTTCCATCTCATATTCAATGTCTCCATCTTTGCGGTCAGACAAATCGGTCAAAATCTCGCGCAATCGGTCTCGTCGGTCTCCTGGGCCTTCGCCGAAAAGGGTGATGGGTTCGCCCAACTCTCTTAAACGGGTGCGAACGCGTGAGTCGTCCGTTGGAACCGCCATGGCAGCCGCTCGTCGCTTGCGCTCGAATTGGGATATAATTGCCGATGCCCGCTCAGCAGGGATTCCTGCAGCGGAGGCTGGGATTTCATAGTCTTGGTCGGTAGCTGTATGATTTAGTTAGCGAAGTTGTTAGCAAGGATTGGCTTTTAGAAGACTCACGTAAATTGGCTAGATCAATCATATCCGTATCCTGAATGATTAGAGAATGTTAGCCTGGACGAAGACTTATATGGAGCGCGTGCGCAAAATGAAATAATGCCCAGAAGGTCATGAATGGATTGGTAGCTTTGCTGATAGGAATCAAACTTACCTCGGCCTCCTCGACATAAGCTTGACGCGACGGGTGCATCATCTTCGCGACTCAGAAGCTTCCGCTTCTTGTAACAATTCGGGTGTTGGAATGGAAAGTCCCCAAAGTTTCGAGGTGCAACGGGTCGGCGGGCAATGATTTTAGCATCTGCCGTTCTCACTTATCGGGACTGCGATGGATGTTGGGCATTAGAATCTACCGCCTTCTACTACGGAAGGCGGTCAGTACGATTTTCTGTTTGATGCCTATTCTTTCAGGCCCTATTTCTCCATCTGTTAAGTTACCCCAAACTCATGGACAATGACCATATAATCCAATAGCCAATTTAGGTCAAAATGGGCCTTCCAGGTGGGTTTTTAGCACTTATATACCATAGTTACCATCGTAATCAACTCCTACTCAAGCAAAAAGCGTTCAAGCTCCAACCTTGGATGGTTCACACCCAGTACTCTGTGCTACAGCTTCGCTCGCGACTTATTTTAATTTTTCTGAATTCAACACCGAATAAGCATATTTCCTGCTGAGGGCGCCGCCGAATACAGTTCAAGTCAGAGTAACCTATGCGACCCTGGTTTTATAGAAGCATATCTTCATGCATGTTCCAAATATCCGACACAAAGCGTAACGGAGGCGGTCAATCGATAAGAGGCTCGGTTTGTTATCCGCCACGATTTTTAATCTCCGGTGCTGAAATCTGGTATTATCCCCTGTGCTTCTCCCAGGTCATATTTCTCCGGGTTGAGATTTACTGCGATGATACCGCCAAGTCTCCCCGGAAGAGCGTGCAGTCCCGCCTGCAGTGGCTTGCAAACCCTTGTTCGTGGCGCGATCGCCTCGGCCAACGCCAGCATCAGCATTTCGGCCTTGGCCTTTCCAGTCTCTTTTCCCTCCAGACCGAATCTTCAACACCGCAGAGCCTTACATTCCTCCCCAGTTCGATTTTCTCAGTCGACCACCTCTCCTAAGATATCCTACCGCGTTGCCGTCTCATCGTCTGGCAAAGGTCGCCGCTTCCACCCCGTTGATAATGCCTATAATTTCGACCCGAACGTCTCGGACGTGATAGGCGTCTCTAAAAATAAAAACCCCGTCACCCGCCGAAAATGTCGCCCCGATAGTGGAGAGGACGCTTTTTTTGTCAGTCAAATTGGTAACTCTCGCCAATCTCAATCTGAAGACGCGCACGCTGTTGCCTTTGCCGTCGCAGACGGAGTAGGCGGTTGGGCTGAGTCTCGCATCGACCCGGCAGATTTCTCGCATGGGATATGCGGTGCTATGGCAAAGTCCGCACTTGGTTGGAATGAATCTGCAGAAAAACTCAAGCCCAAACGACTGCTCCAAGAAGGATATGATCAGGTGGTCGCCGATCCGAGTATTAAGGCTGGAGGAAGTACCGCGTCTGTCGGCATAGCGCTTCCTGACGGTCGTGTCGAGCTAGCAAATCTAGGCGATTCAGGTTCTGTTTTACTACGTTTGGCCGCAGTCCATCACTATTCGATTCCCCAGACCCACGGATTCAACACGCCTTACCAACTTTCAATAATCCCACCCCGTATGCGTGCACAAGCGTCAGTCTTTGGTGGTTCATATCTTGAGGATTATCCGCGGGACGCATCAGTGACAAATGTTCAAATGCAGCATGGAGATGTGCTCATGCTCGCAACCGACGGCGTCTTTGACAATCTCAATAACCAGGACATCTTGAAGATCGTTTCCAGTCGTATGCTTCTAACAGGAGCCTGGACCGTCACTCCTGATTCCGGCGTCAATGTTTCAGACAACCTTCGTGACCTGACTTTACCCGGGGGCATTGATCTTGTCTCCCCCACGTCTTCTGGGTCAACAGGAAAGAACACCGACACGACCGATAAATCGCAGGAGCAAACGCGTCAATTGGAGTCTACCATTACTCTTCAAGCTCTCCTTGCAACGTCTATTGCTGGCGAGGCCAAGCTCGCAAGCCTCGACTATCGTCGCGACGGTCCATTTGCGAAAGAAGCCCAACGTTATTATCCTGGAGACTACTATCGCGGTGGTAAGGTCGATGACATCTGTGCTTTGGTGCTTGTTGCCGTTGATGAAAGTGTTGGCCTTTAGAGCAATGGCTCTGTTTGAGGTGATTTTGGTTCTCGTTAATGTAAGCATTGCATGGGCATTGAGCAATGATTGGGTCCCCTTTGGTGGCGAGCTTCTTGATTCTTTACTTTCTCAGCATTCGGAGGCGCAAGGATTGTTTGTATGGACACGGTGTCTTAGAATATACGACTTGGTTGGGTCGTTTTATGTTTTGATACCATTATAATTGATAGAATTGGCCATCGCAAAATGGCCACCAGACATGATGAGATGTCGTAGAGTCAACAGATACCTTATACATAGACAAACAAAGCTGTTATACTTGTTTAACCGGTGATTATTATATTCCAACTCTAAATGGGATGACGAACGTTCGTTTTCTCTGTCAAACGCGGTCCCAATTCGAATCGATACACTCGATCTGGAATTTATGTGGATCTCCTGTAGCGAGAGCTCCAAAATATGAGGAATTAAAATGCCCTCGAGACGCCAAGTGTATCTTATGACAATTGACCGTATACAAGCGGATGCATAGAAACCCCGCCAGGACACAACATAATGCCCGGCATACCATAAGTTCTAAAACATAGCCCGCTGCCTATCTCACGGCCAAAAGCTCCGAGACAATGAATACTAAAGAGAAACCTGTGCTCTGAAACTAGCGAGTTCCCTTTGAACAATCACATGACCCATGGCCTATTGCCCCAAGCTGCAGGGGGGAGCTGAACTATCTGACCGTGTCTACTCAGTTCTGTTTCAGGCGCCCCCGCTTGGCCATCATGGCATCGCAGGACCAACTGCGCCAGCAGATGGCGATCCAAAATGCTCACCACCAGCGCTTACAAGAAATGGCAGTGAGGCGCCAGTCTACCCAGGCCACTGCGACCAAACTCCAGTCGCCTCAAGCCCCAAACATGCAACCCCGGTCTCAGCCCATGGGCGCACCATATGACGATCTCCCAGTAACAAACCAAACAGACTCTGGCTTGGCCATCAACAAACCAACATGGTATACCACTTTTGAATCAGCATGTCAAAACGGAATAGTCTCAATGATTGAATCTATAATATCATCAGAAAGCCCGTCACCAGCCGTCCTTCACCACGGCCTCATATTTACCCTTCAAGCAGGACATGTGGAAGCAAGCCGCTACCTCCTCTCCCACGGCGCACCCATAGTCCGTCAAACACCAGACAGCATACTGGCAGCGCCGCAAAATACACAAATCCCCTTATTTGAACTCCTAAATCAGTGTGGCTGGACACCAAACGCTGCAGGGTACTACGGCGCCGTCCTTCTCCCTCGCGTAGTCACCAACCTCCCATTACTAAGGTGGTTTCTAGCGCACGGCGCAAATCCCAATCTAGGGCCACAGCGAGACCAGCGCGACCGTACAGGGCCGTCGGACACCGATTCTGCTGCTGCCCTCGAATCCGCGGCGGCACGCGCACCAGTCGAAGCTGTGCGGATGCTCCTCGATGCTGGGGCACGCATTCAGAACGGAAATCCTCTGCACTATGCTGCTGGTGTTTATCCTCCATGGACGAGGCCTCCGGGATCTAGAGCACATATGGAGGGGACTGCCCCATCAAAGGAATTTGATGTTGACAGGATTCCTGTGATGCAGTTACTAGTTGAGCGCGGCGCGGACGTTAATAAGCAGATGCAGTCCAGACACATGGATGCACAGTATGCTATTGTCTATGCTGTTATGGCTGGTGCGGTCGAGAGAGTGAAATGGCTGCTCCAGCATGGTGCTGATCCCCATGCGAAAGGTGGTTTTGGAACCGCGGTTGAGTACGCAATGCTTGGGAATGAAGAGATGAAAACAGTAATGCGGAGGGAACTGGTGTCAAGGGGGAATGGATGATCGAATTGGCTCAAAACTACCTTTGTTTTATCAAAGACGACTTTCCGGCTGTACATGTATACTCTCGCCATGCCTTTGCTCATTGATTATGATGAATTACGACGTCGACATCGCTCTAGTATCTGGAACGCTTGTAGAGTATCCATGGAAGACGCATGCATGTCTTGAGGTGGGCACTGTCACAAGTCAAGACACCCTGATCAAAAACACAAAGAGAAGAAAACTGCAGAAACCTTTGGTACTACTATGTATCCCATCTTGTCAGTTGGTTTGTGTGCCGCAGAGAGGTGTCAATTTATAGACACTTGGATGCAATTCATAACAAAGAAAAGGGCTGGTCTTATGTCCAAAATCAAGGGTTTTAGCCCCTCTACACTTTCTCTGATATATATGGGCTTTCCCTGCCATCCTTGGGAAGGGAAACGTTCACGAATTTACTTACTTGTTCCAAGGTTGCTTCGCATTCCTACCCCGGACTTGAGGCTTTCACACGATTGATAACTAATCTATTATCGTCCCTACGATGAGTTCAATATCAATACTCGATATGCGGGGTCATAAATTAATTGAAGAGAAATACCAAGTTGAAGCGCATTTTTAATACTCGTAGAGGAACAAACAAGAAGGGGGTTAACTTGATAATGCCTGCCCCCAAATTTCGGATACTACATATGAGGCGAAGGGTGGGTTTATCAAAAATAAAAGCACAGATGGGAAAAATCGACGAGAGAACAAAGGCATCCCAGACCTGACCATGATAGGAAGGAAACACTGAATTGAAACACAGAAGCCACCATGTCAAAAGAAGGCATTTATGTGCTGGCCTCGACGGGTTTTTCTTCAGCACGGTTATCAGCATCTCCCTCTGGGGCGGCCTTCTCTTCCTCAGCCTTTGTGTCATCTGCATCAGCCATCGGGGTATCTTCGCTGGCCTTGTTCTCTGGTTCCTTCTCCTCCTCGGTTTCCAATTTCGGGGTCTCGCCTGACTCGTCATCCTTGTGAGCGCCATTCGAAGAGGGCTTGTCTTCCTTGTCTGTAGATGCCCCCGGGGCATCTGTGTCCAAGACATGCTTCCAGTTGGCCAAAATGTTTATGGAACGCTTGCGGAAGTTGAAGTCTTCGTCACGAGGGATGGAGCTGAGTTTGACAATCATCTTCAAAACCTTGTTGATCTTAGTGCTACGAATTATGGAGATCTCCAGGTCGGCGTGCTTCTCCAATTTGTCAAAGTAAGTGGACATTGTAGCCATCTCATCTTCCTTAGGGGGCTGATCACGGGAAATGAATCCCTTCTGGAGCTTGTGTCGTAGAAACAGCACTATGAACCTGTTAGTGCCCACATCACTTCAAATTGTCAAATCTCGGGTCCAAACATACCCTCTTTCTCTTTCTTCTTCTTTAGCTCCTCCGGGTCAATTTTTTTCTCTGGCTCCTTGGTCTCCTTGGCGGTCTCCTCGGTAGCGGCAGCCTTGCCCTTCTTGGTAGCGGCCTTCTTTGTCTTACTGGCAGGGGTCTGCTTTGGCTCGGCGGGAGCCTTCGGCGTCGAAAGCTTCAGCTTTGTACCTGTCTTGGGAGTCTTTGCTGGCTATTAATATGGGTTAGGCATGAGAGCTTGTCGCGATTGGAATTGTCAACGCACCTTTTCGGCCTCACCATCAGTCTCTGCATCCTTCTTGCGCTTCTTAGTTGCGGACTTTGGTTTCTTAGATTCATCCGCGTCGTCCATTTCGACGTCAGTATCAGCGCCCTTGCTCTTGCGCTTGTTCTTCTTAGAGGCTGCCTTCTCAGCCTTCTCAGCCTTGGCCTTCGCTTTAGCCTCTTCCTCAGCTTCTTGCTCGTCAATCTCTTGTTGCAAGGCGGCTTGATGGTCTGCAAGAAGTCCCTTGAAATAAGCCAGATCGTGGCCCTCAGAGGCAACCTTGTAGGCACCGAGCAATAGCTTGGTCTTGTTCTTCTCCGGAATATCCTTGCAATCGGCCGGATCGAGCTTGGTGAGATTGGTGTTGGTAATCCAAGCACTAACGGCGATGCGTGGTCAGTATCGATTGCAATTTATGGCGTGCCAACCCGGCCACATTTGCAGGGAATAGCCCGGTAGGACTTACAATTCGTTTGTCTCAAAAAACATCACTGGATATGTCCGCTCGTGGGCTCGTTTGCCGTCATCAGCGTAATCAGCACGGTAGGTTCCATCACTTTGGATCGCGGTAACGGGGCGGCTGTCCAGAAGAGACTGTGGCATCATCTCTTCATCACAGATTATGGCTGGCCATGGCGCATAGCTGCGGAGACGGGCGAGGTAATAATCACCGGGCTTCGCATCCAGGTGGGTGATGCGGCTCTGCGACTTTTTCCGGTTCAGTTTCTTGTCGGTGACACCGCTCGAGCGGCGTCGGTCATTGGAAGACTTCTTGGCCGCGCCGGAGGTGCCATTGACATCTTCGGCAGCAGGCTCGCCATCTTCATTGGACTTGGTCGCCTCGGCGGATTCTTCGGTCTGATCAGGCTGCGCCTCTGAATCTTTTTGGTCATCGGGCGCAATCGCATTCTCTGTTGGTAGAATAGTGGATCAGCGGATGTGTGTCGCACAGGGGAACCCCCACTCTAACTAGAAAAAGCCTGTTGCAACGGCATTGGGGGAGATCTTGCGACATAGCGACCGGGTGGTGCTCACCTGTAGCTTCGTTGTTGGTCGAGGTCACATTTTCAGACTCCTTGTCGGCGGCGAGGGTGGGCTCAGGCTGCTCAGCAGCCGCAGCGACAGGGGTCTCGTCAGCCATAATGGCGGGTAGCAATATTAGAAGGAAGGAGGAGCTGCAGTCAGGGATCCAAGAGAGGATATGGGGGGGGGGACGAGCAGACAAGACGGGTGGTGAGGAGGATGTGGAGAAGGAAGAGAGTCGCGCAGCGCGGGAAGAAGACGCGTTGGGTCGGAGAGCGGAAGGACCAATGACGCCACAACTTTTACAGCGCAAGTCCCACGAGCTGGTCCAGAGTTGCTGGTCCATGAGCGCCCATCAGCACGCCTCCTGGTCTTTCCAATGGCTTGGGAACTGCTTCCAGTCGTTGTCACTGCCGCCAAGGCAGTTCAGGTAGAGCACAATGGAGGTTCAAGGTTTCACAGTCTCCACAGGTACAGTGGATATTTTGGAAACAGGCATCTTTATGGAGGTCGCGAGAAAGCTTCATGATTCACATTTGCGGGTGAATATCAGCACTATATCCAAGATATTCAAAATATGCAATTTCGCACTGGATCAACGCCACCTGTTATTGTTCTTGGCAATTATAGCTGTTCAAGTTGTTGATGTGAACAATTAGCCTGCCATTATATATGCCTAGAGGCCCGGGGGTGAAGAAGTTGAATAGAGACGGCGAAGAAATAGGAATCCACAGGGAGGGAAATTGTCTAAAGACTATTCGTTGCTCTTCAAAAATGACAATCTTCGTGTTCTTAGGCAACGACCTTCCCCTGGAGATGTCCTATATAGTGGTGTGGTGCACACCACTATATCAGAAATACGGACACTTGTACCACAGGCTGAGAAAATGGTGCGATCATAGCCTACTTGATTGCTTTTCGGAACGGGTTGTCTATGGTTGCTAGAGTTACTGCAGCTACTGTAGTATCCAGTGAGAGAGCCGGGGCAGGACGAAGTAGTTCAAATAGATTCACATACACTCATGAGATAGTTGTGCAATTAGAGTCAAACAGATGAGCATTCAGAACTTCAATGGCCGAATTCCAGTACAACCAAGTGAATGGCGTGCAATTAATCTATAGAGAGGATCAGGATGCTTAGGTTAGGCTCAGTGAGCGAATCAGGATTATCAGAACACAACCTTGGAAAGACTGAAGAGGCCGCCAGAGTCGCCAGAACTTGTACAGTGGATATAAACATCTCATGACTTCAAGACACTGGCAGTAACCCCGAGTACTCCGATGGTATGTCCGTATAACAATCAATCAAGCATGTCTGGGTATTCCCAAGACTAGGCTCAGGCTTATGGATCCGAAGCAACCACAAGAAATAGTCCTCCAAGGGCAGCAGATTCAGCAGGGTAGGATTGAACCACCATCCGAGAATGCAGACCATCATGCCTGCTACGGCATCCAATATGAAGTGGTTGGCAGTCGCAATGATTGCCACAAATATGGTGAACGGATACAGGAAACCGAGTGTGATGCAAAATAATCGGCGCCAGCTCAAGAAGCCACATCGAAGAAGATATCCTCTGGTAGTTAATGTGCGGCGCAGGGCTTTTTTCTCGCAAGACTGTATGGGGATGGTCATGATGGTCAGGCCAATTATGAGAGAATACCCAAAGTGCAATGATGGCATAGCGGCTAGAAGGCAACAGTCAGACATTTGGGATCTAATGAACACAAGGCAGAGGGTAATCCTACCGTACTGGTTGCAAAATCTGTTTTCAGTCCACACACTTCCAGCCCCATTCTCGCCATGAACTGTGTCGACAAAGCCGTATTTGCGGCCAATTTCTCCCTCTGGTGAGTCCACTTTTTGATCACTGAGCAAACGGGGAGGCATACAAGGCCATAATGTAAATATAATGAATGCGAGCAGGTTACACATAGCCAATGTACGACGACGAGTCTGGTAAAGCGCTGGGCCGACAGATTGGTCTTCGACAGTCCGGAGCTTCAAAGGCTTATATTCGGCCATCCCATGTCGGGGGATGGTGTAGTAATAAAGCCAGATAAGAAACGCGATTGTACCGGGGATGTGAATGAAGGAATAAATCCAATTGATCCAGGTCATCACGGAAGATCTCTGAATAAACCATCTCTGTATCGAAACTTCAGTGAATATCCCTAACTTCTCTTCAACGCTTATCACTTGGAGGGCATGATGACGTGCTATATCGACAGTCTCCTCTTGCAAGGTCAGAGCAGTGATCGTGCGGCCGATCTGATATGTCTATTTCGATTACAGAATGTTAGCTGATTCATATCGCGTGTGCTGCTGTTTTGGCTGTAATCAAGCATCTTACCCAATACACAAGAGCCCAATACCAACACTCCACCAAGAATGGGAATTTTCGGAGCAGTCGACTCAGAAGACGATCGTGGAAGATTCGCGTATCAGGAGTAGACACTCTCCAAGATAAACCCAAGATATTGACGTTCCGTGTCTGCCATGGGTTGTGGAGATGGTTCGCGATGTGCTGAAAATCCGGAGACGCTGGCCTTGAGGTATCCGATTCTTGGGAGCCTGGAGATCCAGGTTGAGAGTTCTCGGAGAAATCCTTGCTTGACTCAGATAATAGATCAGTACAGCGATTAATCCATGTCCCCCCAAAGAGCAGACACAAAACAACCAGCGGCTCCAAAACTGCGCCAGCACCCATCATGTTTTGACATCAATCACCAACGGAGGTCTATGATGTAAATAAAGTATGAAGAGTAACTTGATAGGGGAAACATATGAACAGAGTAATGAGTTGGCCTCAAAACTCCCTGCATGGGAGGGGCACTGAGTATGATACGGACTGTTGTCCTAAGAATGCTGCTACAGCGGAACAAATAATCCTCCTGTCCAGAATTTACGCTGAAGATCAATCCAGCTACCAAGGAAGGTGCTAAGGATGTACTTCTGTTGCATCCGAATTGAACTGTGTGGTTTAATTTGTGTGGTTTAATTCTGGTGGGAAGGAACCAATACTATGGAAGGGACGTTGGCTCCAGTCCACAAAATGACATCGAGATGCGGCCATACGTCCAGATACTAGAATTGAAAAGATTCAAACCCATGGAATATTTTATTTTTCACTGGTGGCTTTTGAGTGCGGGGATTTTTGGAATTTAATTAGCTTTGTTATTGCTAGTAGCTCTTAAACATTGTATGCTCAGCCAATGCATATCGTTATAACAATAATATATGCCAGTTTTAGTGACGGGTCAACTTGTGTGGGCAGCAGCCGCGCTAACCGTCTGCAGTTAGAACAAAGGGCGATCTCCTCCGCCCCGAAAGCCTCGAACTTCCGGAGTCCAGACCCCGAAGTCCATCCATCTCACCAGCAATGGTTTAAGCCCAGTGGCGCTTTGTACGTTAGCAATGGTCTTGACGCCACCGGCACTTAGATATAATCGTACAGGATCTCTGGTCGGCAGGGACATCTGTGCCTCAGTCACGTCAAACGCTAGCCACGGGATGGTGTGCTCTCGATCGGCTCTACTACCTTTGTGTATTTGCAGCAGGCCTTGAAGCTCAAAATATCGGTACTAGCGATGTCGACTGGAGCCACAAAGCGTAAGCGTGCGAGGAAAGCTTGCATCCCTTGCCATCATCGCAAGCGGAAATGCGACACAGCGTATCCTTGTGGCATGTGCACCACTTACGGTTACAAATGCAAATACGCTGAAGATGAGAGTACTGGTACCGTGGGGGATACATATTCTCCAGCTCCATCTAAGCGTGTCAATATCGATGATGGAAGTGGATCTACAAATAGGGCCACCATGGTGTGCAGTCCCAGCACCAAGTCCCAAACAGAGCGAGACCGACGCGAAACTAATGGCTCGACAACTAGTCCAGCCGTCATGAGTGGCGCTTCTCCCGGCATCTTCGATGATCAAAAGCTCAGATACTCCGGCGCATCAGCTGCCATGGCATTTCCACACATCCTAGGTGTAGCTCTCGGTTCTGATAGCCCTCCTAAAATGCGGTCGTTCGCTTACAACTTTGGCATTCGACCCGAGGAGACATCCAGGGCCCACTGCTTTCTGGGCGAGCTAATATCAGAAGAAGATCTCGGCTTTTTCTCAGGTGTGTACTTCTCAGGACTGGGTCCGATTAGCGACGTAATAGACCCGAGAATCTATACTCAGCGATGTCGGGATTATTATCATGACCCCGGCAACAACGCCGCAGCCTTTGCCGCGGTGGCTGCTGGTGTCGCTGCTCTTGGATCATTCTTATCTCCAAATAGACACCCCCGGGAGCCCGAACTAGTGCAGTACGCCAAATCAATTCTCGATGATCCGGCCTCAATGCGCTTGCATGGTATCGACCACATTGTTGCGTGGGGTATGCGAGTATTCTATCTGCGGGCCACAACTCGCCCCAGCAATGCCTGGATCGCTTCTTGTACCCAGATGCATCTCTGCGAAGCCATAGGTCTTCATGAAGAAAATAACATCAAAAAAATGGCGTCCATTTCCAGTGTTGCTGTCCTTGGACATGATGCCGACCGGCTAAGGAGAATTTTCTGGGTCTCATGGGCTGGGCATAACATGCTGTCCTATGAGTACGATCGATCGCCTGTCTGCTTTCGTGCTGTAACTTGCCAGTCTATCATTCCAGTTATTGGATCTGTTGCCGATCAGTTCGTACGACTGGTCCAAATCATTCCATCGCCCAACTCTCCATTCCAGCCCGAATGGCAACCTTCAACTGCGACTGAGGATCTTTTTGTGCGTCTCAAGAAGCTACATGAGTTTCGAATAGCTCA
This sequence comes from Mycosphaerella populi pn0402, assembly GCA_002153405.1. Taxonomy (NCBI): domain Eukaryota; kingdom Fungi; phylum Ascomycota; class Dothideomycetes; order Mycosphaerellales; family Mycosphaerellaceae; genus Mycosphaerella; species Mycosphaerella populi. Next base: position 38,838 of record KZ118993.1, on the reverse strand, counting down.
CCCATTTCTGGTAGTCACCAAGGCAGATATTGCGTTCTGCTTTTATCGTCGTCTTTTCCAACTGAAGACCCAGATACCAGACGAAATCATTAGGGTCATCACTGATACTGGCAATGATGCCATAAAAGCAGCTGAGGAGCAAGCTAAACAGGGGCAATTGTTCTGGAACGTTATTGGCAGCGTCTTTCAATATGCATGCATTCTGTTGGCCATAGACACACCGGCTGCTTCCGTCCACATCAGTGCTGCCTTTAGGGGCTTAGAAAATCTTGTCAAGGCAGCTGACACTATATTAACACGCGAGGCTTTGTCGATGGCACGCCACTTACTAGGCCTTAATATGGCGAAGAAGCGAAAGGAGATTGCTCAGATGGAAGCTATCGAGGCTGGCTATCAATTCTTTCCGTCAGTGCCAGCATCCGATGTCAGTGCCGCTGTGCCAGACTTAGACTGGGAACTGGGCTGGGACCAATTCTTCATGGAGCCTTATTTATCCTTGCTCGGCCCCTAAGCTCAATTATAGTAGCCTGTGTCTTCAACTAGAGGCATAATACGTATATAATCAAAGTATAGCCAAATCATTAAGACAATTCAACGTATTTCATCATTATGCTTATTTCCAATATCCTGCCTACCCCGAGACCGTAATATGACTATGAATAGGAGTAGGAGTGTCTACAGATTTAATAACGCCAAATAAATTTTCCCGTTTTATGAAGTCAGGAGAGCAAGTGGGATCAAGATCACTACTCTACGTTGTGCACTGTAGGCAGTAATACCGCGAATATTTGGCGCCTGGAAGAGTTTAACTTGATCCTAGGTTTACTTTTTGTCAAAGAAGTTTAGTCTTCAATTCTCGGAAATTACAAAATATATTCGGAAGTTCAGCCAGTCCGTCGGTCCGAGGGTGGATAATTGTTGTGTCCGTGGAGCCTTGCGCAGCTCTATGTGCGGCTACTGCGGCGTTAAGCCAATCCTGCCGTCACCGCAACAGCAACTTCGGCCCCTTTGTGTGCGGCTTTGCGGCGGAGATGCGCGGACTTCCAGCTGTCGCGGCGCTTCTTGGATGACTTCGAACACCATGATGACTCTTTAGTTTCAGGCAGACTTATCTCCGAGCGAATCATATTTGAACTCCGGGTCTAAATCCCTCGATCAGCTCCAGAAAAAGCGACGATTCATGATTCGGAGTTTCTAGCCTCAATCAGATGTGGAAAAGGCCGAGAGGAAGAGATGGGCTCTAGAGCAAGAACAGACCAAGTCCGAAACGTATAAATAAAACAGTCACGCCCGTGGAATGGAAACAACAGAACATTCACCATCAAATCGAAAGTTTAGTGCATTCGCAGACTTCTTTGACCACGATGCCCAACTACGCGACAAACCAGCCGGCTGGCTTCAGCAACAGTATCGAGAGAGTCGCCATTGTCGGCGTAAGTAAACCCTAAAATCCCATTCCCTACTCAATAACTAACAATCCCACTAGGCTGGAGGAACTATCGGATCACATATTACAAACGCCCTTCTCAAGACTGGAAAACACACAGTCACCGCACTTTCCCGCCGAGGCAGTGGGAACAAGCCCCCCGAGGGCGTTATAGTCGCCCAAGTTGACTATGATGACGAGACAACCATCGTTGATGCCCTCAAGAACCAGCAATTCTTCATCATAACTATGGCTCCTACTGCACCACGGGATACCCACAGCAAGCTTGTCCAGGCGGCCGCCAAAGCTGGCGTCCCCTATATAATGCCCAACGGGTACGGCGGCGACATTGAAAACATCGAACTTGGCGAAGATACCCTTCTAGGACCCGCAGCTAAGGCCAGCCGAGACGAAATCGAGAAACTTGGCATGCAGTGGGTCACTGTGTGCTGCGGCTTTTGGTACGACTATAGCTTGGCGGGCGGGGATGCGCGATTTGGTTTCGACTTTGACAAACGATCCTTGACAGTCTATGACGACGGAAACACCAAGACCTCTACTTCGACATTGGCACAGGTCGGATGCGCTGTGGCCAAGGTGCTGAGCCTAAATGAACTTCCTGAAGACGAAAACGACAAGAGCCCAACTCTGTCAACATTCCTCAACAAGGGCATCTATATCAAGAGCTTCGTGGTCACCCAAAATGAGATGTTTGAGAGTGTCAAGCGTGTCACAGGTACCACTGATGCCGACTGGACCATTACCCATGAAGACACTAAGAAGCGATACGAAGACGGCCTGGCGCAAGTTAAAGTGGGTAATATGGCAGGGTTTAGCAAGCTGTTGTACGCAAGAGCGTTTTACCCCGAGGACCCGAATGAGTTATCAGCAAAGGCGCATAACGAGCTGCTTGGGTTGCTGGTGGAAGATTTGGACGAGGCCACAAAGCTCGGAATAGATCTGGTGAAGGAACTACAACTCCGTATTGAACGTATGGGGCACTAAGAGATTGCCCAGGTGATATTTAGACTCTTGTACGAAGCTTTATTAGATTAATTGATGAATACTGTCCATAAAAATAGCTTTTATGAAAGGTGCCAATTTCGATTATCTCGCCCAATATCTCACCCTCTTAGCCCATGCTCTTTTTTGCAAGAGGGGAAAGAGGCTCGCTAATGCAAGTTTAACATGCCACCGCCCACATGCAGTAATGTTCTCGCATAAGCGTGTGACTGGTGTCTTTCTGGGCGTTTTGATTTGTCCTTTCCCCGCCCATGAATCTTTGCGAATTCTCTTAGTCGATGCCAGGCAGTCAGGTTGATATTAATAGAATTGCGCCACGGTTAATGTTTCAGTCCTTTGGTAGCTTACCTGACAGTCAATCCATATTTTTCTTGACATTATCACACGCAAGTCCATCAACTGTTTCTCATAAAAGTCAAACATTATGGACCAAGGCGTCCTGATCAGTCGCTCTCTCTCGGGGGCTTTCTGGCCATTCGAGATTTCCCTTCCAAATTTCTTTATACACATTATTACTGCGTTTGTTGTTTTCATTTTACTCAAGGCTAGGTATAGACGCGCTCTTCGCGAGATACCGGGGCCTACTCTGGCCAAATACACCAGATTATGGAAGCTATATAGTGTCTGGAAGGGTAATCATCACGAAACTGAGATAGCCCTTCACCGAAAATACGGCAATCTAGTTCGTATCGGCCCAAATCATATCTCGATCGCAGATATCAGTGCTGTTCCTATCATATATGGGCTGAACAACGGGTTTACCAAAGTGGGTTTGAGAGGGCTACAGAACCACCCATGTACAGACTTTTGCTGATCATAATAGACTGCCTTCTACCCCATCCAGAGTATTTTGATAAACCAAAAGCCACTAGCAAATCTGTTTTCCACGAGGGACGAGAGGTATCACCGTGACCAGAAGCGACATGTTGCCGGTGCATACAGCATGAGTTCTCTCTTAGAAGTCGAGTCAATGGTCGACTCATGCACAAACCTTTTCATGCCTCGATTAAGGCATTTCTCAAGCCAAAATATCCCTCTTGACTTGGGGGCATGGCTACAATATTACGCATTCGACGTTGTGGGCGAATTGACATTTGCGAAAAAGCTCGGTTTCTTGGAACAAGGAGGTGATGTCGAAGGAATGATGGCGACTATTCAAAGTATTCTGTTATACTCCAGTGTGTGCGGTCAGGTTCCAGAGCTGCATTCGCTGCTACTTGGAAATCCTATTCTACCCATCTTAATTCCTATGATGGAGGAATGGAATCAGGTCTTGGGCTTCACCCGGAAAGCAATAGATTCTCAGTCTCGAGACGGCGCAAACCCTAGTGGAAAGGATATGCTCTCAAAGTGGAATCGCATTCACCAAAAAAGCCCTGAGAAGTTATCTCAACAAGATATTGTCGTGCATCTCTCAGCAAATGTGTTTGCGGGCTCCGACACCACTGCTATCGCTCTTCGATCTGTTTTCTACAACCTCATGCGTGACCAGAGAGTCATGAACAAAGTCCAGGTGGAGATAGATGAATCAAGCCAGGCAGGAAATCTCAGTGACCCAATCTCTTATAAAGAATCTATCACCCACCTCCCATACCTCAGCGCTGTTCTCAAGGAAGCTATGCGTGTTCATCCATCCGTGGGACTGATAATGGAACGGGAAGTTCCCAAAGGAGGAGTTTCTATTTGTGGGAAGCACATTCCTGGGGGAACCATTATCGGTATTAATCCCTGGGTTCTGCATAGGGATAGTAGCATCTATAGTGATCCCGACAGCTTCATTCCGGAGCGTTGGATTGACAACTCTCCCGATGTTCTGAAGAAAATGGAGCAAGGATTCTTAAACTTTGGCGGAGGATCAAGAACATGTATTGGGCGACATATTTCCCTTATGGAGATGCACAAGATCATACCCCAGCTATTGCGTGAGTTCGAGATCCGGTTACACTCGCCTGAAAAAGAATGGCGCACCAAGAATGTGTGGTTTGTACAACAAGAAGGCCTGGTGTGCGATTTGACCAGACGCAGCTAAAGCACAAACCAATTTGATTTCCGTCGGGGATCATCCAGGCGTATTGAAGAAGAATCAGAGCCGTGGTATTAGTTGTATAGTTCGTTCTCGTTGCAGCCTCGGCATCTTGTTCCCAATTGGGCCAAGTGGAGGAGATCAACCTCATCCCGCACTGGAGCTTTGGAGCTTCCGAGTTTCAACGCTCTTGGGATCGCATCACTTTGTAACTCCTCACTTATCCTCTTCTGATACGCACCGATGGTACCTTCATGACATATCCGCCGCACCAGAACAAAGCAGTTGAATCATGCCTCGTGCCAGTCCCGCTCCGGGCGCCCGGCTAAGATGCCGCAGGGCTTGCGATAGCTGCAAACGCCGCAAGCAAAAATGCAATGGCGAGCAGCCATGTACAATTTGTGTCCAACGACACAAGGAGTCTGAATGTCATTTCTCTGACCGGCCTGCACGTCTGCTCAAGCCCGATGCCATAAGTTCTGGCGTACTGCTTAGTGAGCGGGAACCGCCCTCCTCGCCAGAGCAAGAAACAGCAATGGACCATCTCCTGACCACTCTTGAGGATCGCACAATGGATGATGAACAAGAAGCCCGTGAGGAGAAGGATGGTGCTGCTCCCGTTCCCAAAGTTGCCCGCCTACTCCGTGACGGCCAGGGCAAATTCATGTACATTGGCGACTCCGCAAGTCTGTCCTTTTTGCAAAGTGTTCGTCGTGTAGTGTCTTCCTCAATTGGACGGTGTGAGTTCACCGAGGACAATTCACGACATTCAATGCTGGAAGCCTTTCAGAACAACCCGAGCAACCAGGCGAGCCCTCTTGTCCCGCCTCCAAGTAATGATGAGGCCCAAAGACTCGCCCGTCAGTATGTCCTGGCAACGAATCCCCTGATGGATTTGTTCGACCTTGAAGAATTTCATCCGCGACTAGCCAATTGGGTGGGAAATCCCACAGGGGATGAGGATACCGTCAGCTCCATATTCTATCTCGTCTTGGCAATTGGGGCGCAAGTATCAGACACCAATCAAACTATGGCCGAGCAGTACTTTACTAGTGGGCGTCAATTAGCCTTTTCAGCATTTCAAGAAACGCCTAGCATTCACACAATCCAGTCGTATATTCTTGTCTCGATGTACATGCTCGGGGCCTGTCGCCGGAATGGCGCGTTCATGAATCTGGGTATTGCTTTGCGAGCTGCTTATGCTGTTGGGATCCACCGGAAAGACGCCAATGCTCTTTTCATTGGGCGTGAGCGTCGTGCCAGGGAACGAGTGTGGAAGAGTCTTCGTATGATGGATTTATTCCTAAGTGCCTCCCTCGGGCGGCCACCAGCAACTTCAGACTATGACTACGATATTCGAGATGACGTCGCTTTATCCAGAAATCGAAAAGAGAAATTGAGTACAGAGCAGCAGCTCTCTGTTGCAGTAACCGCCTTGTGCAGAATCTTTGAACGAATCTTGACCGACGTCTACATGAAACAAGTCGTCTCGATTCAGGCCGCAGAATCAATATCCAACCAACATCGTGCCTGGGTTCGTACTTTGCCATCAGTTCTCAAATCACAAACAGAAAAGCTTAATACCACGACGATGGAAGAGAGCCTGGCAGCAGCTCATGTATTTGGGTCTTACTACTGGTCCATTATCCTGCTCACGCGGCCATTTTTTATCTACCGCATCGCCCAGTATGTCAAGAACAAGGTCGACCCATCCAAACCCTCTGAGCCTCGTAATGGCAATTCTCGCATCTCCTTATTTGCGGATGCATGTGTCTACTCAGCACTGCGTAGTCTGGATGTTATGGATGACCTTGCCCGCTTCTCATCTTTGCCACGACGTCTTCCGTTCCTAATAAACACCGTCTTCAACTCGGCAGTCGTCCTGGGTGCAGCGTTCTTCGCGGATTACGATAATCTGCTACCACTGGAAGAAGGAATGAACAAGGCAGAACGATTTCTCAGACTTTATGTTCCCAATGACCCCCACGCCTGTCGGTTTTCTCAGATTATTAAATATCTTCGAGCTGCTGTTGGCGAGTATGTGCAACAACGAAACCGCCAATGGATGGACCGTCGAAGTAGACAAGTCGATCAATTATTTGGTCAGGTTGGTGGTAGTACCACAGCACTCTCTTTGAGTCAAGAGCCTAGCTTGGAAACTTCCAGGCCAGGTCATTCCAGTAGACCCCAAGAGTCTCCCATCATGACTTCTCCACCCTCGCTCGATAAAATTAGCGGTGACGCATCGGCTTTCGCTACTCCCCCATCACAAATTCCTTCCGCCGGAGATCAACATTTGAGGGGTGATGTCTGGGATACGTTGTATAGTGGCCTGGATGACGTACCAACTTTTCCTTACGACGCCACTATCCCAGCGTTAACTACATCGGGCATTCCAGTGGGCTGCTCTCCTGGCGGCACGATCCCACCACGGCAAGCTCCGGCAACTAGTGGCCCATCTCCACTTTCTGATATCATGTTTCCCGAGAATGGGTTATTGTACATGGCTGAGGATCTTCCAATGTTCGGTATATGGGATGAGCCATAATTCATTGAACCGTTCATCGTCTCCTTTTGGACATAGAAGGTTGTCAATAACATGGTGACCATGTCCAATATAGGTCCCGAAGTCTATTCCATCCCAAGCGACACAATCCCAAGCGACACACCAAAAACATGACGCTGATATAGCGACTATCCATTGGGATCAAGAGGTTACCTTTATAAAATAACATTTAGAATATGAGGACCTGTGAAATCGACGCCGAAA